>CAWUDS030001341.1:305000-317500 GCA_963859935.3 Lathyrus sativus | reverse complement strand
ACACAGACACACGCGCGCGAGCACAGATGCACGCGCGTGCACATGCGCACACGAACGCGCACACAGACACGCACACACAAACACACACACACACGTGCGTGCCTAAAAACATACACACACACACACAAACACACGCGTGCGTGCACACACCCACGCACACACACACACATACACGCACGCACGTGCGAGCACACACACACACACAAACATATGCATGCACACACGCGCACACACGCATACGCACACACACACATCCACCGACACACAAACACACGCACACACACATACACACGCATGCCCATACTCTCACACACACACACACACGCGCACGCACTCGCACATACACAAACACACACACACACACACATACGTGTGCACTCTCTCTCTCTCTCTCTATCTCTCTATGACACGCAGGAACACGCGCACGCTCACACACACATACGCAAGCACGCACGTACGCACACACACAAGCACTCACACACCAACACACGCACACACACGCACTCGCATGCACACACACACACACACACACACGTACACACACATACACACGTATGTGCACAATCTCAAACAGACACACGCACACGCAAGCACACACGTATGCGCGCATGCACACAGGCACACACATACACACTCACACACACACACAAACACCCACGAAAAAACACGCGCGCGTTCACACACACACACACACACATACACATCCGTGCGCACACTCACACACACACACATACACACACGCACGCAAGCACACAAACAAACACACACGCATGCACGCACTCACACACACGCATACGCATACACACACACAAACACAAACACGCGCACACACACACACACACGCACGCATGAACGGCGCACGCACTCTCGCACACACACGCAATCGCATGCACACAAACACGTGCGTGCACACACACACATACACACACGTGCGCGCACAAACACACACACACACAAACACACAAATGAATACACGCGCGCGCATACACTTACACACGCGTGCACAAACATACTCACACACACACAGACACACACACACGTGCGCACATACAAACTCGCACGCACGCACGCATTCACTCACACACGCACGCACTCACGCTCACACACACGCACGCGCACACGCACAAACACACGCGCGCGTGCGTACCCTCACTCTCTCTCTCTCTCTGTCTCTCACACACACACACACACACGTGCTCACACACACACAAACGCACAAACACACACGCGCGTGCGAGCATAAATGCACGCGCGTGCACATACGCACACGAACACGCACACAGACACGCACACACAAACACACGCACACACACGTGCGTGCACAAAAACACACACACACACACACACACACACACACAGACACGCACCTGCGTGCACACACTCACGCACATACGCATATTCACGCGCGCACGTATTCCAGCATGCACACACGCACGCACGTGCGAGCACACACACTCAAACACACGCATGCAGGCACGCACGTATGCATGCACCCGCGCACGCACACACACGAACACACGCACACGCACAAACACACATCCACGAATACACACACGCGTGTGCACACACACACACATGCACACACACATACACACGTGTGCCCACACTCATACATACACGCGCGCGCATGCACGACACACACATGCACGCACAAACACACATACACACGCGTGCGCGCACTCACACACGCACACACGCGCACACACGCACGTGCGCACACTCTCTCTCTATCACAAACACGACCACGCGCGCGCGCGAACGCTTACTTGCGCTCTCATACATACATACACAAGCACCCACGTACGCACACACGCAAGCACTCACACACAAACACACGCACTCGCACGCACACAAACACGCGCGTGCACACAAACACGCACACGCGCGCGCACACACACACACACATACACACACACGCACGCGCGCTTGCGGACTCTCTCTCTCTCTCTCTCTCACTCACACACACACACACACACACATACACATACAGACGCACATACACGTGCGCGCACGCAAACACATACACACGTGCGCACACAAACACACAAATGAATACACGCGCGCGCATACAGTCGCACACACACGCGTGTGCGTACTCACACGCTGACACAAACACATACACGTGCGCGCGCACACACATACACACAAACACAAGCGCACGCGAGCGTATACATAAACACACACACGTGCGTGCGCACACACATACACACAAACACAAGTGCGCGCAAGCGTGTACACACACACACACACACGCATGCACGCACTCACGCACGTTCGCACGCACACAATGACACACACACACACACACACAAACGTGCGTGCACGCGCACACATGTACACACACACACACACGCTTGCGCACACACACACATACTCTCTCTCTCACACACACACACACACACAAATACACACGTGTGCACGCTCACAAGCACACACACACGCACACACATACACACGCAAACACACGCGCGTTTATACACCCACGCGCGTGCACATACCCAAGCACACACACACACACACACAAATGCGCAGGCACACACACACACACACACGCACACACACTTACACACATACACACACACGCACACACATACGTGTGTGCATACGCACAAACACACACGTGCATGCACACACACACACACACACACATACACACATGTGCACACGCACACACACACGCACACGCACACACACACACACCCGTGTGCGCATACTCTCTCTCTCTCACACGCACGCACACACACCCACACAAACACGCGGGCATGCGTATGCGCACACAGACAAAAACACACGTGCGCGCACGCCCACACACATGTGCGCACGCCCACAAACACGTGCGCACGCGCCTACACACACAACCACACTTGCACGCACGCACATACACACGAACACGTGCGCGCGTGCGCACACACATTCACAGACACACGTGCGCGCACACAAATAATCACACACACACACACACACGCACATACATAGACACAAACCCACACACACACACAAACGTGCGTGCACATGCGCACGCACACACACGCGCACGAAAGCACTCACGCTCACACACGCGCTCGCTCGCACGTGCACACGCACAGACACACACAAAAGCACACGCGCATGCACACACACACACACACTCTCTCTCACACACACACATACACACACACGCACACACACCCGCGTGCACATACACACACGCACGCGCGCACACAGACGCACACATAAATACCCAAACACGTGCGCGCACAAAAATACACACACACATAGACACGCGCGTGCGCGCACACACCTACACACACACACGTGCGCGCATACACACATAAAAACGCGCGCGCACACGCACACACACGTGCAAGCACACACACACAAACACACGCACCCGCGCATGCGCACACACACACACACACCTGTGCCCACACTCTCTCATACACACATACGCGCATGCGCACAAGCACGCGTGCACACACATGTACAAACACTCACGTGCGCGCACACACACGCACACACACGTGCACGCACGCACGCATGCACACACATTCACACAGACACAAACACACACTCACACACACGTGTGCGCACACTCTCAAATACACACAAGCGCGCGTCCGCAATCACACACACACGCGCATGCGCGTACACTCTCTCTCCCACACACACACGCGCATGCGCATACACTCTCTCTCCCACACACACACGCGCATGCGCGTACACTCTCTCTCCCACACACACGCGCATGCGCGAGCGCTTACTTGCGCGCTCACACACACATAAGTACGCACTCGCACACACTCGCACACGCACACACGCACTCGCATGCACATACACACCCGCGTGCACTCACACACGCACACACACACACACACAAACACACACGTGCATGCACAAACACACCCACACAAACACACAAATGAACACACGCGCGTGCATAAACTCAGGCACACACACGCGTGCATACTCACACGCACACACACACACACAAACTCACGTGCGCGCACACACACTAACACAAAAACACAAGCGCGCGCGAGCGTGTACACACA
Organism: Lathyrus sativus; assembly: GCA_963859935.3. NCBI lineage: Eukaryota > Viridiplantae > Streptophyta > Magnoliopsida > Fabales > Fabaceae > Lathyrus > Lathyrus sativus. The sequence continues at coordinate 313,469 of CAWUDS030001341.1, read as the reverse complement.
CGCACGCACGCGCACACACCCTCATACACACGCCCACGCCTGCCCGCACACACACACACACACACACGCTCGCACGTCCGCACGCACACACAGACACACACACATACATGTACACACACACATACGCTTACGCACACACACACACTCTCTCTCTCTCTCACATACACACACACGCATATAAACACACACACATGCACGCTCACTAACACACACATACACACGGAAACACACGCGTGTGTATACACCCACGCGTGTGCATACACACACACACACACACACACACACACACACACACACACACACACACACACACACACACACACACACACTCACACACACACACACATACACACACTCACACACACACACACACACACACACACACACACACACACACACATACAAATACGTGCGCGCGCACGTACAAGCACACGCGTGCGCACACACGCACACACATACGCACGTGCGCACACGCACACACACACGCGCGGATATACACACACACACACACAAACGCGCGTAAACACTCCCATGCGCGTGTGTATACTCTCTCTCTCTCTCTCACACACACACACACACACAGACATGCGCGCGTGTGTGCACACACAGACACAAACACACGTGCGCGCGCCCACACACACACAACCACACTTGTGCACACACACATACACACGAACACGTGCGCATGTGTGCACACACACGCACGCACGCATACACCTACTTGCACAGACGCACACCCACATGCACACACAAACACACACACACACACACACACAAAGGCGTGCACGCACACACACACTCGTGGGCACACTCTCTCTCTCACACACACAAACACACACGTGCACACATACATTGACACACACGTGTGTGCATAGAAACACGCACGCGCACACAAACACATGCACGTGCGCCTGCACATACACGCGCACGAGCGTGCGCGCACACACTCACACACACACACACGTGTGCGTGCACACCCACACACACACATGTGCGCGCACACATATATAAAGGTGCGCGCGTGCACTTACGCGCGCACACACACACACACGTGCACTTACACATACACACACACACACACAAACACGCGCGCGCATGCGCTCACACTTATACACATACACACACACGCACAAACAATATGTGCGCGCGCGCGTGCGTTTACGTACACACACGCGCGTGCGCTTGCACATACACACACACACAAACACGCGTGCGCTTACACATACACACACACAAACACGCGCGCGAATGCACCCTCACTTATACACATACACACACACGTACAAAAAATATGTGCGCGCGCACGCACAAACACACGCGTGCACACACACATACACACACCCACGCACACACACATACACACACGCGCGCGTGCGCGTACTCTCTTTCTCTCTCTCTCTCTCTCTCTCTATCTATCTCACACACACACACAAAGACACGGGTTGGCGCGTGTGAACACACAGGCAAAAATACACGTGCGCGCGCGCCTACACACACACAACCACACTTGGGCGCACACACATAATGACGAACACACGCGCGCGTGCGCTCACACATGCACACACACGCAAACACACACACACACACACACAAACGCGCATGCAAACACACACACACACACACAAAACCACACACGCGCGTGTGCACTCATACACACAAACGCGTGCGTGCGCACACACACGCGTGCGCACACTCTCTCTCTCTCTCTCACACACACACACAAGCACACACACAAACACACACGTGCGCGCATACACCTACACCCACACAAGTGCGCGCACACCCACACGCACACACGCACATGCGCGCACACACAAATACATGCACGCACGTATGTGCACATGCACGCATGCACACACGCACACACACACCCACACCCACGAACACACACGCGCGTTCACACGCACTCACACACACGCACGCACGCACACCCGCGCACGTGCACACACTCTCTCTCTCTCTCACACACACACACATAAATGCGTGCACACACACATACACACACACGCTCGTGCGTGCACACACACAAACGCGTGTGCACACACACAAACACACGCGGGCACACGCTCGTGCGCACACACTCTCTGACACAAACAGACATGCGCGCGTGTTCACGCGCACAGACACACACACGTGGGCACAAACACACAAACACATACTCGCGTACGCGACCACACACACATAAACACGTGCACACACACACACACGCAGAAACAAAAGCACGCGCGTGCGCATACACACGCGCGTGCACATACGCACACACACACACACACTCACACGCACAAACATACACACGCGTGTGCACATACACGTACACACACACACACACACACACACACACACACTCACACATACAAACATGCACACGCGCGTGCACATGCATACATGCACACACACAGGCTTGCGCATACTCACACACATACACACACACGCGTGCACACATATACATACACACGCACGCACGAACACACTCACACACACACGTGCACGCCCTGACACATATACACACACACACGAACACACATATACACACACACACGCACACACACACACACACATGCACGAACACACCCAAACACACACACAGACACCCACGAACACAAACACACGTGTTCATACACATACACACACAAACACACGCACGCGAGCACACACACACACACACACACACACACTCACAAATGCGCATGCATACACACACACACACAAACACCAACACGGGCGTGCAAACACACACACGCACGTGCACGTACGCACGCATGCACTCACACACACAAAAACGCAATCGCATGCACACAAACACGCGCGTGCACACACACACACACGCACATACACACGCGCGTGTCCTCACACACACACACACTCTCTCTCTCTCTCTGACACAGAGACACACGCACGTGCGCGCGCACACACACACACACGTGCGCACACACACACACACACAAACAAACATACGAATACACGCGCGTGCGTACTCACGTTCTCACACGCGCGCGTGCATACTCACACGCACACACACACGTACAAAAGCGTGCGCGAGCGTTTACAGACACACACACGCACCCACTCAAACAAATACATGCGCGTGCGTGCAAACACACTCGCGCGCGTGCGCACGCACAAACACACACACACACACACACAATAACACACACACACAACCACACACACACGCGCGCGCATGCATACACACGCACACATGCACACCCTCTCTTTCACACACACACACACACACACACACACAGATTCGCGTGCGCGCATGCGCACGCTCACACACACACACACACGAACATGCGTGCGCATACACACACACGCACACACGTACACAGTCACGCACGCACATACAGGCGTGTGCACACAAACACACAAACACACACACGCGTGCACACGCACACTAGTGCACACACACACACATGCAAGAACACTCACACGCACATAAATACACACGCGTGCACAAACACACGCGTGCATATACACACACGCGCACACACACAAACACACACACACACACGCGCGTTCGTACACTCTCTCTCTCACACACACACACGTACGCACACCCACACACACACACACACACGCATGTACGCACACACACACGCGCGCGTATGAACACCCACGTGTGCCCACAGACACACACACAAGCCCGCGCATGCGCCCGCACACACACAGACATGCACGCACGCACGAACGCACGCGCACACACACACACACCTGTGCACGCACACACGCGCACACAAACAAATCTGCGTGCACACACACACACAAACACACACGCGTGTGTGCTAACACATACACACACTCGCGTGCACACACATATGCACGCACACACACACAGACATACACACACATGCACACACACACACACACATACACACACGCAGACACATAAACACGCGTGTGCACACACTCACACACACACACATGCGCGTGCATGCACACACGTGCGCACACTCACACACATACACAAACGCGCGCGCGTGAGCTCACACACACATACACGCATGCACGCAGTCAGGCATGTAAGCGCGCACGTACGCACTCGCACACACACAATACCCACGAACAAACACACGCGTGTGCATATATACACACACACACACATACACACGTATGCGCGCACTCTCGCACACACACACATGCACTGATGCACACAGACACACACACGCTCACACACACGTGTGCACAGACACACTCACAAACACACAAACGCGTACACAGACACATACACACACATGCACACACAAATTCACACAGACATACACACGCACGCAAACACAAACACGCGTGCAGACACTCTTTCTCTCTCTCTCTCTCTCTCTCTCTCTCTCTCTCACACACACACACACACACATACGTGCGTATACACACACACACACACACACACACACTTACACACGCACACACACGCACACACACGCACACGCATGCACACCCACCCACACACACACACACACACAAATATGAGCGCGCGCGCATTGACATACACGCGTGCGCACACTCACACACGTGCGCGCACACACCTATGCACACACACAAACTTGCGTACGCGCATGCGCTCTCACACGCACGTATGCACGCTCCCACGCGCATACTCACATGCACGTGCACGCACACACGCGCACACACACACACGCACACATGCCCCACACACACATACACGTGCGCACACACACAGAAACACACACGTGCACCGACACACACAAGCGTGCATCTACACACACGCGCACACACACACACGCAAGCACACACAAACACGCGTGCCGGCACTCTCACTCTCTCACACACACACACATGCACACACACACACACAAACACGTGCGCAAACACACACTTACACGTGCGCGCACAAACATACACATACAAACACACAAATGAATACATGCGTGCGCATACACTCACACACACACGTGCATGCCTACTCACACGCACACACACACACACACACAAACACACATGTGCACGCACACACACATGCACACAAACACAAGCGCGTGCGAGCGTATACACACACACACACCCGCACACACGCACGCGCACACGATCTCATACACACGCGCACGCCTGCACGCACGTGCACACACACACAAACACACGCACTCACACACGTCCGCATGCATGCACACACAGACACAAACACACACACACACACACACAAACGCGCGTGCACACAGACACACACATGTACACACACACGCGCGCTTGCCCTCACACACACACACACACTCTCTCTCTCACATACATGCGCACAAACACACACACACACACTTGCGCACACTCTCTCTCTCACACACACACACACACATACACACACACAGAAATGCACGTGCACACACACACATACATGCACGCATACACGCACGCAAGCACTCATGCTCACACGCACATATGCTCGCACGTGCACACGCACAGGCACAAACAAAAGCACACGGGCATGCTCACATACTCTCTCTCTCTCTCTCTCTCTCTCTCAAACACACGCGCGCGTGCTCACACACACATACACACATACACACACGTGCACGCACACGCGCGAGCACAAATTCACGCCCGTGCATAGATGTACACGCACGCGCACACAAACACACAAACACGTTCGCGCACAAAAAAACACACACACACACACAGACGCGCGCATGCGCGCACACACACATTCTCTCGCTCTCTCTCTCTCTCTCTCTTTCACACACACCTATACAAAAACACACGCACACACCTACACACACACGTGCGAGCACACGCACACAAACACACGCATGCAGGCACGCACCCGCTCACGCACACGCACTCACACACACACATCCAAGAACATACACACGCACGTGCACACACACACACACACGCACACCCAAATACACACGCGCGCCCACACTATCACGCACTCACGCACACACACATACACACATACACGTGCGTATACACACACACACTCTCTCTCTTACACACACACACACACAGAAACATCAATGCGCGCGAGCGATTACTTGCGCGCTCACACACACATACGCACGCACGCACTCCCGCACAAACACAAGCACTCGCACGCACACAAACACGCGCGTGCACACAAATATGCACACGCGTGCGCACACACTCTGTCTCTCTCCCTCTCTCTCTCTCTCTTTCTCACACACACACACACACACACATACAAGTGCACGCGCATACACTCACACACACGTGCGCGCGCGCACACTCACTCACAAACACACAAATGAATACACGCGTGCGCATACACTCACACACACACACACGTGCGTACTCACATGCACACACACACACACACACACACACAAACACAAGCGCGCGCAAGCGTATACACACACACGCACGCACGGTTACACACGCGCACGCCTGCACGCTCGCACACACACACACACGCACATACACACATACACACACACACACACTAACACGCACTCACGCACGTCAGCACACACACACACACACACACTCACGCACGTCCGCACGCACACACAGACACACACGCACACAAACACGCCTGCCCACACACACACACATGTACACACACACACACACACTCTCTCTCACACACACACTCACAAACACGCATGCACACACACACACATGTACACACATACACACAGACACACTCTCTCTCTCTCACACACACGCACACAAACACACACGTGCACGCTCATAAACACACACGCGCACACACACACACACGCAAACACACGCGCGTATAAACACCCACGCGCGTGCATATACGCACACACACGCACACACACTTACATACGCACGCGCACACACTTACACCCACACACACATGCTCACACACATACGTGCGTGCGCACGGAAAAAAACACGCGTGCGCACACACATACACACATACACACGTGCACAGACGCACACACACACACACATACACACACACACACGCACCCACGCGCGTGCGCATAGTCTCTCCCTCACACCCACACACACACTCACACAAACACGCGAGGGCATGTTCACACACATACAAAAACACACGTGCCTGCGCCCATACACACACAACCACACTTGCACGCACACACATAAACACGAACACGTGTGCGCGTGCACACACACATGTACACGCACACACATAAACACACACACACGCACACACGCACACACACACGCACATATACAGACACACACCCACACAAACACACAAACGCGCGTGCACATACACACACCCACACACGCACGCGTGCATACTCACTCATACAAACGCGTGCACGCACACACACACGCTCGCGTGGGCACACTATCTCTCTATCACACACAAACATGCACGCACACACAGACACACACACGTGCGTGTACATACAAACGCACACACACACACACGTGAATAGAAACACACACGCGCACACAAACACATACACGTGCGCGCACGCACATGCACACACACACACACACACGAGCGTGCGCGCCCACACCCACACACTGACACGTGCGCGCACACCCACTCACACACATGTGTGCGCACACACATAAAAAGGCGCGCGCGCGTCTGCTTACACACACACGTGTGCGCTTACACACATACACACATACGCGTACATGCACATACACACACACACAAATATGTGCCTGCGCACGCACAAACGCACGCGTGCGCACAAACACACACGTACGCACATGTGCACACACACACACACACACACATCCACGCGCAAACACACCCACGCGCGTGCGCATACTCTCTGTCTTTCTCTCTCTCTCTCTCTCTCTCTCACACACACACACACACAAAAACAGACACGCGAGAGCGCGTATGAACTCACAGACACAAACACACTGGCGCGCGCGCCTACACACAAACAACCAAACTTGGGCGCACACACATACACACGAACACACGCACGCGTGCGCACACACATGCACACACACAAACACACATACACACACGCACACACACGCACACATGCATGCACATACACAGACACACACCCACACGCACACATACGCATACACTCGCGCGTGCACACGCACACACGCAAACGCGTGCGTGCACTCTCATACACACAAACACGTGCGCACACCCACACACACGCGTGCACATACTCTCTCTCTCTCTCTCACACACACACACACATGCGCACAAACACAAACACACACGCGTGCGCGTACAAACACACGCGTGCGCGTACACGCGTGTGCATATAGAATCACACACGCGCACACAAACACATACACGTGCGCGAGCGCGCACACACACACACACACAAATGAGCGTACGCGCACACACCCACACCCACACACGTGCGCGCGCACACCCACTCAAACACATATGTGTGCACACACATAAAAAGGCGCGCGCGCGTCCGCTTACACACACACACACACACATACGCGCACACACTTATACACATACACACACACACGCACATAAATACGTGCCTACGCACGCACAAACACACGCGTGCGCACATGCGCATACACACACACGCGTGCGTGAATTCACACACACACCCACGC
>CAWUDS030001341.1:290000-292500 GCA_963859935.3 Lathyrus sativus | reverse complement strand
CACAAACACACACACGCACACACGCATACACACACACACACATACACACACACACACACACGTGTACTTACACACACATACATGCACGTGCGCGCGCACACTCACCCACAAACACAGACACACGCATACACGCACGCATGCGCACACAAGCACACACTTCCGTGCACACACACACACACGCACACACACACACAAACACAAACACGTGCGCGCTCACACACACACACACACAAACACACTTGTGCGCCGATACACATACACACAAACACACGCGCACGCGTTTTAGCACGTACACACACTCGTGTGCACACACACACACACACACACACATGTGCGCGCACACACATACACACACACGCACGCAGACACACACATTCACACAGCCACACCCAAACACGCCCACACGCAGACACCCACAAGCGCGCGCGTGCGCACACACATAAACACACAAACACACACATGCGTGCAAACAAACATGCGCGTACACATACACACACGCACACACACACGCACGCACGCACGCACGCGCACACACGCATACACATACACGTGCGTGCACACACGCGCGAACACACTCACACACGTGTGCGCTTACACACACACGCGCACACACACACACTCACACACGTGTGCGCTTACACACACACACGCGCACACACACATACACACACGCGCACACACGCGCACACACATACACACGCACGCACACACACACACACACACACACACACATTCACACAGCCACACACACACACACACACACGTGCACGCACATACACACATGTGTGCACACACACAAACACACACAAACACACGTGCATACAAACACCCACGTGCACATACACACACGCACACACACACACACGCACGCACGGGCACACTCACATGCACGTGCGCGCACACACGCGCACAGACACACACGTAATCACACACAAATACGCGTGCACACACACACGCACGCACACACGTACGTACGCAAGCACTCACGCTCACACGCACGCACGCCGGCACTCGCACACGCACAGACACACACAAACACACACGCGCGTGCACACACGCACACACACACTCTCTATCTCTCTCACACACACACGCGCGTGCTTATGCACACACACATACACACACACACACGCGCGAGCACAAATATACGCACGCGTACACACACAGAAGCCCGCGCACAAACACACACACACACAGCCACGCGCATGCGTGCATACACCTACACACACACACACGTGCACGCACACAATCAAATACACGCGCGCGCGCATGCTGCGCGCACGCTCACGCACACACACACGTGCGAACATACACACAGAACCACACGCACGCAGGCACACACGTAGGCACGCACCAGCGCACGCTCACACACACGCACACATCCACGAACACACCCACGCATGTGCACACACGCACACACGCACACACACATACACATGCGTGCCTACACTCTCACATACACAAACACACGCGCGCACGCACGCGCTCACTCACACGCATGTGCACACACACACACACGCATACAAATACACACACACACACGTGCGCGCACCAAAATCTACACACGCACAGACACGCGCATGCGTACACTGACACACACACGCACACACTCACCCAAGCACGCACACACACACACATAGACACACACGCACGTGCACGCACACACACATATACGTGTACGCTCCCCCACACAAACACACACACGCGCGGGGGTGCGCTTGCACGCACACGCACACACACACACACACACACAAACACACGCACACACGCATACACACACACACATCCATGAACACACACACACACACACACACGTGTGCATACACACACACAAGCACACACACATATACACTCGTGCCCACACTCTCACACTCACACACACACGTGCATGCACGCGCACACACACACACACATACGTGTGTGCGCACACACACTCTCTCTCTCTCTAACACACACACACAAACATACAAACGTGTTGCTCACACACACATACGCACGCACGCACGTACGCACACACGCACGCACTCACACACAAACACACGCACACACATGCCCTCGAATGCATACAAACACGTGCGTGCACACACACACACACACTCACGCGTGTGCACACACACACACACACACAGACACACACACACACACACACACACACAGACACACATACACGTGCGCGCGCGCAATCCCACACACACGTGCGCGCACAGACACACACACAAACACACAAATGAATACACGCGCGCGCATAAATTCACGCACAAACGCGTATGCGTACTCACACGCATACACACACACGTGCATGTACACACACATACATACAAAAACAAGCGCGCGCGAGCATACACAGACACACACGCGCATGCACGCACACGCGCGCCCACACACTCATACACATGCGCACGCCTGCACGCATACACATACACACACACACGCACACACTCACGCATGTCCACACGCATACACAGTCACACACACACAAACGCGCGTGCACACATTCTCT
>CAWUDS030001341.1:277500-287500 GCA_963859935.3 Lathyrus sativus | reverse complement strand
AATGACTATACTAGTCTAACTACCCGGTGTTACATATCAGAGCAGCCGACTCAAAAGAATGAAGACTAACTTCACAAAAGGACTCCAGCATCCTAATCTGCAATGCCTCATAGAGCATTATAAAACAGCAGAAGGGTGAGAAATATAACCATAATAATCAAAGCATAAGATTATATATATAGGTAGTCATATAACACATATTCACATTTCTCACCACACTTCATTCTCTTAGTCATATATATATTTACCACACATATATAGACAAACCTGGATATTCACAAAGCATTTCCACATTATGCATACACTTACAATTTCCACAATCTCATCATTCACACATAAGCATCTCTTCATGCATATGTCATATATCAATGTGACTCAATAACTCAATGCAACTCATGCAATGCGGTACCGACTCTCGTTATCTTTTTTCGGTTTTTACATTAAACCGGGTCCACTCTTCTAGACCGATAATCCGTTATCTTTTTTCAGTTTTTACATTAAACCGGGTCCACTCTTCTAGACCGATAACCACAAAGGCCCGTCCTCTAAGCCTTCAAACCCACTCTTCTAGGTTTGGGACAAGCCACTAGTTTCCACGAAACTAACAGACATTGCCTCTTGACTAAATGATGCATGTACAATCAGTCACAACAAATGCACTTAAGACCGACATCTTAATCTCATGCATTCAAATAATTCATCTCTTCAAGAATTACATTATGATTGCACACACAACATATTCACATAACATTCATCGATGTATTCATAATTCGATACAACAACATATTTAGCAAGCAATGCACGCATACCCATCATTATGCTCTCATGCATTCTTCATGTATTTTAACATACAATCGCACATAAACAATATGCATCCACAACACATTTTTCATAGTATGTTTATTCTTTATCTCATGCCATCTCATACAAGGTATACACATCACAATACCAATCATACAATTATAAGTTATGCACACATATCCCCCATGTTCTCATGCATACTCATCACATAGTTGTATACACATCAAACATTCGCAAGTTCATTAGACAATACACATACATTCATCATTGTATTCACATGTATTTCTATTTATCACAATTAATACGCATCGCACCTCAAACTAGGATTCACGCCCGTAGGCTACCCACAACACACATCATCACAATAGATCATATCTATATCACATCATAGAGGTATTGACCTATGAGAGGCAACCAAACCATCTCCACATGAACAACACAGCAAAGGAAAAATGCTGTCACATTCGCCTACATTCGCCTGGCGAACCCTCGCAGCGAACCTTCGCCTGGCCTTCGCCTGGCGAACTCTCTCAGCGAACACTCGCTAGGCTTCGCCTGGCGAGACTTCCCAGCGAGCCCAAGTCAGTAGCTACTGACTTCATTCGCCACCATTCGCCAGCACCTTCGCTGGGCGAACCTTCGCTATCCAACTTCGCCTGGCGAACCCACCAGCGAAGTCCACTGGGACTTAAATATAATTATTCGCCAACATTCGCTAGGCTTCGCCTGGCGAAGCTTCGCCTTCGCTCGCCTGGCGAGAGCCAGCGAACCTGCGCAGAACAGAACCCTATTCTGTCTTCTCCTTCACCAATCCATCATCAACCTTCTCTTACACACCCAAATCAGTACAAATAGCATCAATACATGTTACCCGACTAATCTACGGCGTTATTACTCAGTTCCAACCGATTAAATCATCAATCTACCGATTAATCCAACATTTGCCCTAATTGGAAAGTGATGAAAACTCTACCAAAACCCCAACCCAACATACATAACATCATACAATGATCAAATAGAAACATTTCTCACCCTTACCTCGATTAATCGGAGCTTTGATGTTGGTTCTTGATGATTTCCACTTTTCCTCTTCTTCTCTTCTCTTTCTCTCCTTTCTTCTTCTTTCCTCTTTCTTTCCAAATGTTTTCTATCTTTCTTTTCTTTTCTTTCTCTCTTATATATTTCCTTCATTTTCCTTCCTCTCCAATTCCTTCTTAATTTTCTATCCATACCAATTAATAAAAATTAATTCCAACATTAATAAAAACCCCACTAAATCAATTAATTACTACAATTAATTATTTAATGAAATTTGGGCTGTTACAACTCTCCCCCACTTTAGGAATTTTCGTCCTCGAAAATGTTACCTGATTCAAACAGTTCTGGATAAGACTCCTTCATCCGACTCTCAAGCTCCCAAGTGACATTTCCACCAGCCAGTCCTCCCCAAGCGACCTTCACTAAAGAAATCTCTTTACCTCGAAGCTGCTTCAATTTCCGATCCTCAATCCGCATAGGTGATGCCTCAACAGTCAGGTTATCTCTCACCTGCACATCATCTATTTGGACTACATGAGACGGATCCGCAATGTATTTCCTCAACTGAGATACATGGAATACGTCGTGAAGATTAGCAAGCGACGGTGGTAAAGCCACACGATAGGCCACTTCTCCTATCCTTTGCAAAATCTGATAAGGACCAATGAAACGCGGCGACAACTTGCGCGACTTCAGTGCCCTACCAACACCTGTCATCGGAGTGACTCGAAGAAACACATGATCTCCCTCTTGAAATTCAAGTGCCTTCCTCCTCTTGTCATAATAACTCTTCTGACGACTCTGAGTAATTCTCATCTTCTCTTGAATCATCTTGATCTTATCAGTAGTCTGTTGAACCAACTCGGGTCCAATAACAGAACTCTCTCCGGACTCGAACCAACACAATGGTGTCCTACACCTCCTACCATACAACGCCTCAAATGGTGCCATACCAATACTCGAATGGAAACTGTTGTTGTAGGTAAACTCAATCAAAGGCAAGTAGCTGTCCCAAGCTCCTCCTTTTTCCAATACACAAGCTCTCAAAAGATCTTCAAGCGACTGAATCGTCCTCTCCGTCTGACCATCAGTCTGCGGATGATAAGCTGAACTCAAACGCAACTTAGTACCCAAAGCACTCTGCAGGCTTTCCCAAAATCTCGAAGTAAACCGCGGATCTCTATCCGAAACAATACTCAACGGAATACCATGCAGGCACACAATCCTTTCAATATACAACTTAGCCAACTTCTCCAAAGGGTAATCCATACGCATAGGAATAAAGTGAGCAGATTTAGTCAACCTATCCACGATAACCCAAACAACCTCAAAATTACTCGGCGTCCTCGGCAAACCCGATACAAAATCCATGGAGATACTATCCCATTTCCACTCAGGAATAAACAACGGCTTCATCAAACCCGATGGCTTCTGATGCTCAATCTTCGACTTCTGGCAAGTCAAACAAGAATACACAAATTCCGCAATATCCTTCTTCATACTAGGCCACCAAAATACTTTCCTCAAATCCTGATACATCTTAGTAGCACCCGGATGAATACTCAATCCGCTACGATGTCCTTCCTCAAGGATGCTCTTCTTAAGCTCAACCATGTTCGGAACACAAACTCGATCCCGACATCTCATAATACCATTCTCATCAATCCGAAAATCACCACCTTGGCCTTGGTTGATTAAAGTCAACCGATCAACTAAGCTCAAATCCGATTTCTGTCCTTCTCGAATTTCGTCCAAAATACCACTCGTAAGCTTTAACACACCCAACTTAATTCCAAAAGAAGTTCTCTCACATACCAAACTCAAATCTCGAAATTGCTCGACCAATTCTAACTCTTTCACCATCAACGCCGACATATGCAATGATTTCCGACTCAATGCATCCGCTACAACATTCGCTTTACCCGGATGGTAATTCAAGCCAAAATCATAATCCTTCAAAAGTTCAAGCCATCTTCTTTGTCTCGCATTCAATTCCTTTTGATCAAAAAGATACCTCAAACTCTTGTGGTCACTAAACACTTCAAACCTCTCACCAAACAAATAATGCCTCCAAAGTTTCAACACGAACACAACGGCGGCCAACTCTAAGTCATGCGTCGGATAATTCTTCTCATGCACTTTGAGTTGCCTCGAAGCATAAGCCACAACTTGGTTATTCTGCATCAACACACCTCCTAAACCCATCAAAGAAGCATCACAATACACAACGAATGGTTCTTCTGGATTTGGCAGAATCAAAACAGGAGCTGTCGTCAACCTTCGCTTAAGTTCTTGAAAACTCGCTTCACACTTGGCGTCCCAAACAAAGGCTTGACCTTTCCTAGTCAACTGTGTCAACGACAATGATAACTTGGCAAATCCTTCAATAAACTTCCGATAATAACCGGCTAAACCAAGAAAACTTCTGATCTCAAAAACTGACTTCGGAGTCTCCCATTGCGACACCGCTTCAACCTTCGACGGATCAACCGCAACACCACTACTAGAAATCACATGACCAAGGAAACTAACTTCCTTCAACCAAAATTCACACTTAGAAAGCTTCGCGAACAACTGCTTCTCTCTCAGCACAGATAACACCATCTTCAGATGCTCGGCATGCTCTCCTTCGCTCTTCGAATAAACCAAGATGTCGTCGATAAACACCACCACAAACTTATCCAAATAAGGATGGAAAATCCTATTCATGTACTCCATAAATACACCCGGTGCATTAGTCACACCAAATGGCATCACAGAATACTCATAGTGTCCATACCTCGTCCGAAAGGCCGTCTTCTGAATATCCTCAGCTTTCACACGGATCTGATGATACCCAGATCTCAAATCAATTTTGCTGAACACGCTCGCACCAACCAACTGATCCATCAGATCATCAATCCTTGTAAGTGGATACTTATTCTTAATAGTCACCTTGTTCAACTGTCTGTAATCCACACAGAGCCTCATAGAACCCTCTTTCTTCTTAACCAACAACACCGGTGCACCCCACGGTGACACGCTCGGACGAATAAACCTCTTTTCAAGCAAATTCTCAAGTTGACTCTTCAACTCTTTTAACTCTGAGGCCGACATACGATATGGAGCCATCGATATCGGACTAGTTCCAGGAATCAAATCTATCGAAAACTCTACTTCTCGCTCCGGCGGTAAATCCTTTATCTCGTCAGGGAATACTTCCGGAAAATCTCTAACAATGGGCAAAGCCTCAATCTCTTCACTTTCACTAGTCCTCAAAGTTGCCATGAGCATAAATACCTTAGCCCCATCTTGTACCGATTCCTTCACTTGTTTCCTCGTCATAAACAAATCCCTTTCAACATCCGAATCGGGAAAAATAACCGTTTTGTCAAAACAGTTAATATACACACGATTGAATTTTAACCAATTCATTCCAAGAATGACATCCAGTTGATCCAAATGAAGACACACTAAATCAATCCCAAAATCTCTACCGAAAATACTCAACGGGCAATTCAAGCAAACATACGGTGTAGTTACCGAACCCATAGCAGGAGTATCAATAACCATACCGCCACCAATCACAGACAACTCAAGATTTAACCTTCTAACACAATCCAAAGAAATAAAAGAATGCGTAGCTCCGGTATCAATTATAGCGATCAAAGGTGTACCATGAATGAAGCACGTACCTCGGATCAATCGATCGTCGCTAGCAGTCTCAGATCCAGATAGAGCGAACACTTTCCCGCTCCCTTGATTCTTCTTCGGCTTATCGCACTTGGTACTGATGTGCCCTCGCTCACCACAATTATAGCAAGTAACACCCGCACCGCTTCTACACTCTAGAGCCTTGTGGCCTGGCTTGCCACACTTAAAACACTTCAGATCAACACTTTTGCACTCCGGAGCACGATGCCCCGCTTCACCACAATTGTAACACCTAACCGGGGTAGAAACTCCCCCACTTGGCCTCTTGCCAAAACCAACCTTTTGTTTCCCCTTATCAGCAGGAGTCACGTAAGGTTTTCCTCTGAATTGTCCCCTTCCTTTCTTGTCACTTAGACTCTTGTAGTGGCTGGACCTAGCCCTACTGTCTTCGTCATAAATTCTGCTCTTGTTAACCAACTCAGAAAACCGCCTGATTTCCTGATATCCAATAGCTTGTCTAATCTCGGGTCTCAAACCGTTTACAAACTTGAGGCACTTAGACCTCTCAGCATTACCAGTATTATAGTGAGGACAAAATTTGATCAACTCCTCAAATTTCGCCGCATACTCAGCAACCGTCGAATTACCTTGCTTCAACTCAAGAAATTCGATCTCTTTCTTCCCCCGCACATCCTCTGGAAAATACTTCTCCAGAAAGGTTTCTCTAAACAAATCCCAAGTAATCACAATATCATCTTCCTCAAATCTTTGGCGAGTATTACCCCACCAATCTTCAGCTTCTTCTTCGAGCATATGAGTCCCAAACTGCACCTTCTGTGCATCCGAGCAATTCATAACTCGAAAAATCTTTTCCACAGCTTTCAACCAAATTTGTGCCTTGTCCGGTTCATGAGTTCCCTTGAAGACCGGAGGGTTATTCCTTTGGAATTTCCCCAAAGCACGGAATCCATCATCAGCATGATTCCTCTCATTCACATTGGCCGGAGGATTCTGCCCAATTGCCCCAGCCAATCTCGTCAATGCCTCCGCAATCGCTTCGTCGTTTCTTCCTGCAACCATCTTACTAATTCCAGCAACAGAACCACGTAAGAACAACCAATATTGATAATGCAACACACGCATATCAATAACACACAGGGAAAACACTCTAACAACTTGGCCGGACGGACCGACCAGCTCTGATACCACTATTGTAACACCCCCTTCTATACCCCAAATAAATGCATATAAAACAATTAAGCACATACAAATTATCAGAGTAAAAAGGTTTTATAATAAGGTATAAAAGAAGAATGCCACAATTTCACCAACGAAACTCTTTAACATTTTGCTCCATAAAATATGTAACAATTTCGTAGTTTTAGAATTCACATTTCAACATTTAATTTGAGCGGAAGATAACGTCATTGATCAGTTCCAAAATATTAATTCAAATGCACATAAGTCATCCAGATTAATGCATCATATCAGTTAGATTACAAAACCACATCAGCTGATACATCGCAATGTATCACAAAAGAATGACTATACTAGTCTAACTACCCGGTGTTACATATCAGAGCAGCCGACTCAAAAGAATGAAGACTAACTTCACAAAAGGACTCCAGCATCCTAATCTGCAATGCCTCATAGAGCATTATAAAACAGCAGAAGGGTGAGAAATATAACCATAATAATCAAAGCATAAGATTATATATATAGGTAGTCATATAACACATATTCACATTTCTCACCACACTTCATTCTCTTAGTCATATATATATTTACCACACATATATAGACAAACCTGGATATTCACAAAGCATTTCCACATTATGCATACACTTACAATTTCCACAATCTCATCATTCACACATAAGCATCTCTTCATGCATATGTCATATATCAATGTGACTCAATAACTCAATGCAACTCATGCAATGCGGTACCGACTCTCGTTATCTTTTTTCGGTTTTTACATTAAACCGGGTCCACTCTTCTAGACCGATAACCCGTTATCTTTTTTCAGTTTTTACATTAAACCGGGTCCACTCTTCTAGACCGATAACCACAAAGGCCCGTCCTCTAAGCCTTCAAACCCACTCTTCTAGGTTTGGGACAAGCCACTAGTTTCCACGAAACTAACAGACATTGCCTCTTGACTAAATGATGCATGTACAATCAGTCACAACAAATGCACTTAAGACCGACATCTTAATCTCATGCATTCAAATAATTCATCTCTTCAAGAATTACATTATGATTGCACACACAACATATTCACATAACATTCATCGATGTATTCATAATTCGATACAACAACATATTTAGCAAGCAATGCACGCATACCCATCATTATGCTCTCATGCATTCTTCATGTATTTTAACATACAATCGCACATAAACAATATGCATCCACAACACATTTTTCATAGTATGTTTATTCTTTATCTCATGCCATCTCATACAAGGTATACACATCACAATACCAATCATACAATTATAAGTTATGCACACATATCCCCCATGTTCTCATGCATACTCATCACATAGTTGTATACACATCAAACATTCGCAAGTTCATTAGACAATACACATACATTCATCATTGTATTCACATGTATTTCTATTTATCACAATTAATACGCATCGCACCTCAAACTAGGATTCACGCCCGTAGGCTACCCACAACACACATCATCACAATAGATCATATCTATATCACATCATAGAGGTATTGACCTATGAGAGGCAACCAAACCATCTCCACATGAACAACACAACAAAGGAAAAATGCTGTCACATTCGCCTACATTCGCCTGGCGAACCCTCGCAGCGAACCTTCGCCTGGCCTTCGCCTGGCGAACTCTCTCAGCGAACACTCGCTAGGCTTCGCCTGGCGAGACTTCCCAGCGAGCCCAAGTCAGTAGCTACTGACTTCATTCGCCACCATTCGCCAGCACCTTCGCTGGGCGAACCTTCGCTATCCAACTTCGCCTGGCGAACCCACCAGCGAAGTCCACTGGGACTTAAATATAATTATTCGCCAACATTCGCTAGGCTTCGCCTGGCGAAGCTTCGCCTTCGCTCGCCTGGCGAGAGCCAGCGAACCTGCGCAGAACAGAACCCTATTCTGTCTTCTCCTTCACCAATCCATCATCAACCTTCTCTTACACACCCAAATCAGTACAAATAGCATCAATACATGTTACCCGACTAATCTACAGCGTTATTACTCAGTTCCAACCGATTAAATCATCAATCTACCGATTAATCCAACATTTGCCCTAATTGGAAAGTGATGAAAACTCTACCAAAACCCCAACCCAACATACATAACATCATACAATGATCAAATAGAAACATTTCTCACCCTTACCTCGATTAATCGGAGCTTTGATGTTGGTTCTTGATGATTTCCACTTTTCCTCTTCTTCTCTTCTCTTTCTCTCCTTTCTTCTTCTTTCCTCTTTCTTTCCAAATGTTTTCTATCTTTCTTTTCTTTTCTTTCTCTCTTATATATTTCCTTCATTTTCCTTCCTCTCCAATTCCTTCTTAATTTTCTATCCATACCAATTAATAAAAATTAATTCCAACATTAATAAAAACCCCACTAAATCAATTAATTACTACAATTAATTATTTAATGAAATTTGGGCTGTTACAGCACGCACACAAACACACACCCACAGACACACACACGCGCGTGCACACACACACGCGCACACGTGCGCACGTTCTCTCTCTCTCTCTCTCAGACACACACACACATGTACACACACACACACACGCTTGTGCACACACACTCTCTCTCTCTCACACACACACACGCACACAAACACACACGCTTGCGCATACACACACTCTCTTTCTCACACACGCAATCACACACAAATTCGTGTGCACACACACACACACACACACACGCACGCACACACGTACGCAAGCACTCACGCTCACACGCACGCACGCTGGCACTCGCACACGCACAGACACACACAAACACACACGCACGTGCGCACACGTACACACACACTCTCTATCTCTCTCACACACGCACGCGCGTGCTTACATACACACACATACACACACACGCACACACACACACACACGCGCGCGCGAGCACAAGTACACGCGCGTGCACAGATGCCCGGGCACAAACACACACACACATAGACACGCGCATGCATGCACACACCTACACACACACACACACGTGTGCGCTCCCACACACACACGCGCGTGCACACACACACACGCGCGCACACATACACACACACGTGCATGCACACACAAATACACATTCCTGTGCACGCGCACACGCGCACACACACAAACACGTGTGCGTGTGTGTGCGTGCGCGTGTATGTGCACGCGGTTGTTTGTATGCACGTGTGTGTGTGTGTTTGTGTGTATGTGTGTGCGTGCACGTGTGTGTGTGCGTGTGGCTGTGTGAATGTGTGTGTGTGCGTGTGCGTGCGTGTGCGCGTGTGTGCGCGTGTGTGTATGTGCGTGTGCGCGCGTGTGT
>CAWUDS030001341.1:262500-265000 GCA_963859935.3 Lathyrus sativus | reverse complement strand
GCGCGTGTGTGCGCGCACGTGTATGTGTGTGTGTGCGCGTGGGTGCATGGGTGTGTGTGTATGTGTGTGTGCGTGTGTGTATGTGCACGCGCAGGTTTGTTTGCACACGCGTGTGTGTTTGTGTGTCTGCACACGCGCGCGCGCGTGTCTGTGTCTGCGTGTGGGCGTGTTTGTGTGTGGCTGTGTGAATGTGTGTGTGAGTGTGCGTGCGTGCGTGTATATGTGTGTGAGCGTACATGTGTGTGTGTGTGTGTGTATGTGCACGTGTGTGTGTGTGTATGTGTGTGTGCACGCGAGTGTTTGTGAGTATGTGTGTCGGCGCACAAGTGTGTTTGTGTATGTGTGTGCGCGCGCACGTGTTTGTATGTATGTGCGTGTGTGTGCGAGCACGGAAGTGTGTGCTGGTGTGCGCGTGCGTGCGTGTATGTGTGTGTCTGTGTGTGTGTGTGTGAGTGTGTGCGCGCGCACATGCATGTATGTGTGTGTAAGTACCTGTGTGTGTGTGTGTGTATGCGTGTGTGTGTGCGCGCGTGTGTATGTGCGTGTGTGTGTTTGTGCACGCACGTGTGTGTGTGTGCGCGTGCGCGTACGTGTATGTGTGCATGTGTGTGTGTGAGAGAGAAAGGGTGTGTGTGCACGCGTGTGTGCGTGTGCACGCGCGTGTTTGTGTGCGTGTGAGTACGTGTGTGTGTGTGTGTGTGTTTGTGTGTGAGTGTGTGCGTGTATGCGTGCGTGCGTGTGTATGTGCGTGTGCGTGCGTGCAGGTGTGCGCGTGTGTATGAGTGTGTGTGTGCGTTCGTGCGTGTGTATACGCTCGCGCGCGCTTGTGTTTTTGTGTATGTGTGTGTGCGCGCACGTGTGTGTGTGTGTGCGTGTGAGTATGCAGGCGCGTGTATTCATTTGTGTGTTTGTGTGTTTGTGTGTGTGTGTTTGTGCACACACGTGCGTGTGCGTGTGTGCGCACGCACGTGTATGTGTGTGTGTGAGAGAGAGAGAGAGAGAGAGACAGAGTGCGCACACGCGCGTGTGTGTGTACATGCGCGCGCGTGTGTGTGTCCACGCGCGTGTTTGTGTGCGTGCGAGTGTGTGTGTTCGTGTGTGAGTGTGTGCTTGCGTGCGTACATGTGTATGTGTGTGTGAGCGCGCAAGTAAGAGCTCGCGCGCGCTTGTGTGTGTTAGAGAGAGAGGGAGAGAGAGAGAGAGAGAGAGAGAGAGAGAGAGAGCGTGCGCACGTGTGTGTGTGTGTGTGTGCGTGCGTGCGCGCGTGTGTTTGTGTGTGTGAGAGTGTGGGCACGCGTGTGTGCGTGTGCACGCGCGTGTGTGTGTTTGTGGATGTGTGTGTGTGTGTGCGCGTGCGCGGATGCGTGCGTACGTGCGCGGGTGCATGCGTACGTGTGTGCCTGCGTGCGCGTGTTTGTGTGTGTATGCTCGCACGTGTATGTATGTGTGTGTGCGTGCGCGCAGCATGCCCTCGCGCGTGTATTTGTCTGTATAGGTGTGTGCACGCATGCGCGTGTCTGTGCGTGTGTGGATTTTTATGCGCGCACGTGTGTGTGTATTTTTGTGCGCGTGATTGTGGGCACGTGCGCGTGAGTGAGCGCGTGCGTGCGCGCATGTGTTTGTGTATGTGAGAGTGTAGGCATGCGTGTGTATGTGTGTGTGCGCACGCGTGTGTGTGTGTGTGTGTTCGTGGATGTGTGCGTGTGTGTGTTTGTGTGTGTATGCTCGCACGTATGTGTGTGTGTGAGCGTGCGCGCAGTATGCGCGCGCGCGTGTATTTGTTTGTATAGGTGTGTGCACGCATGCGCGTGTCTGTGCGTGTGTAGATTTTGGTGTGTGCACGTGTGTGTGTGTGTGTGTGTATTTGTGCATGTGTGTGTATGTGTGCACGTGCGTGTGAGTGAGCGCGTGCGTGCGCGCGTGTGTTTGTGTATGTGAGAGTGTAGGCACGCATGTGTATGTGTGTGTGCGTGTGTGCGTGTGTGCACATGCGTGGGTGTGTTCGTGGATGTGTGCGTGTGTGTGAGCGTGCGCGGGTGCGTGCCTACGTGTGTGCCTGCGTGCGTGTGGTTCTGTGTGTATGCTCGCACGTGTGTGTGTGTGAGCGTGCGCGCAGCATGCGCGCGCGCGTGTATTTGATTGTGTGCGTGCACGTGTGTGTGTGTGTGTAGGTGTGTGCACGCATGCGCGTGTCTGTGTGTGTGTGTGTGTGTGTTTGTGCGCGGGCATCTGTGTGTGTGCGCGTGCGTGTACTTGTGCTCGCGCGCGTGTGTGTGTATGTGTGTGTGCATATGCACGCGCGTGCGTGTGTGAGAGAGATAGAGAGTGTGTGTGTGTGTGTGTGCAGGCGCGTGTGCGTTTGTGTGTGTCTGTGCGTGTGCGAGTGCCGGCGTGCGCGCGTGTGAGCTTGAGTGCTTGCGTACGTACGTGTGTGCGTGCGTGTGTGTGTGCGTGTGTCTGCGCACGCGTATTTGCGTGTGATTGCGTGTGTGTGTGCGTG
>CAWUDS030001341.1:250000-257500 GCA_963859935.3 Lathyrus sativus | reverse complement strand
CGTGTGTGCATACGTGCATGCGTGTGTGTGTGTGTGTGCATGCGCGCGTGCGTGTTTGTGTGTGCATGCCCGTGTGTGTACGTGAGTGTGTATGTGTGTGCGTGTGTGTATGTGTGCACGCGTGTGTGTGTGTATGCGTGTGTGTGCTCATGTGTGTGTGTGTGTGTATGTGCACGGGCGTTTGTGTGTGTGCTCATGTGTGTGTGTGTATGTGCACGGGCGTTTGTGTGTGTACGCACGCGTGTATGTATTTGCGTGTGTGTGTTTGTGCGCGCACACGCGTGAATGTGTGTGTGTTTGAGAGTGTGCACACGAGCTTGTGTGTGTGTTTGCGTGTGCGTGTGTGTCCGTGTGTGTGTGCGCACGTGAGCGTGTGTATATGTAAGCACGCGCGTGTGTGTTTGTGTGTGTGTGCCAGTGCATGTGTGTGTTTGTGGGTGTGCGCGCACGTGTTTGTGTTTGTGTGCGTGTGTGAGAGCACACGTGTGTGTGGGTGTGTGTGTGCGCGTGTGTGCGCACACGTGTATGTGTGTGTGTGTGCGCGCGCGTGTGTGCGCACACGTGCATGTGTGTGTGCGCGTGTGTGCGTGTGTGTGTCTGTGTGTGCATGTGTGTGTGTGTGTGTGTGTTTGTGTGCGTGTGTGCGCGCACATGTGTGTGTGTGTGTGCACGTGTGTGTGTGTGTGTGCGTGCGTGTGTATGTGTGTGCGCGCACATGTGTGTGTGTGTGCGTGCACGTGTGTGTGTGTGTGCGCACGCGAGTGTGTGTACGTGTTAACAAGTGCGCGTGTATGTTTGTGTGTATGTGTGTCATACGCAAATACACGCGCACGCACACACACGCAATCACACGCAAATACGCATGCACACACACACGCACACACACACGCACGCACACACGTACGTACACAAGCACTCACGCTCACACGCACGCACGCCGGGGCTCGCACTCGCACAGACACACACAAACGCACACGCGCATGCACACACGCACACACACACGCACGCGCGTGCTTATGCACACACACATACACACACACACACGCACACACACACACGCGAGCATAAATACACGCGCGTGCACAAATGCCCGCGCACAAACACACATACACACACACACAGAGACACGCGCATGCGTGCACACACCTACACACACACACACACGTGCACGCACACATTCAAATACACGTGCGCGCGCATGCTGCGCGCACGCTCACACACACAAACACGTGCGAGCATACACACAGAAACACACGCACGTAGGCACACACGTAGGCACGCACCCGCGCACGCTCACACACACGCACACATCTACGAACACACACGCGCACGTGCACACACGCACACACGCACACACACATACACATGCGTGCCTACACTCTCACATACACAAACACACGCGCGCACGCACGCGCTCACTCACACGCACGTGCCCACACACACACACACACACAAATACACACACACGCGCACACACCTATACACACAAATACACGCGCGCGCGCATACTGCACGCACGCTCACACACACACACACACATACGTGCGAGCATACACACACAAACACACACACGCACACATCCACGAACACACACACACACACACGTGCGCACACACACACACGCACACACACATACACACGCATGCCTACACTCTCACATACACAAACACATGCGCGCACGCACGCGCTCACTCACGCGCACGTGCCCACAATCACGCGCACAAAAATACACACACACACGTGCGCGCATAAAAATCCACACACGCACAGACACGCGCTTGCGTGCACACACCTATACAGTCAAATACACGCGCGAGGGCATGCTGCGCGCACGCACACACACATACACACACGTGCGAGCATACACACACAAACACACGCACGCAGGCACACACGTACGCATGCACCCGCGCACGTACGCACGCATCCACGCACGCGCACACACACATCCACAAACACACACACGCGCGTGCACACACACACACACACACACACACACACACACGCGTGCCCACACTCTCACACACAAACACACGCGCGCACGCACGCACACACACACACACACACACGTGCGCACGCTCTCTCTCTCACTCTCTCTCTCTCTCTCTAACACACACAAGCGCGCGCGAGCTCTTACTTGCGCGCTCACACACACATACACATGTACGCACGCAAGCACACACTCACACACGAACACACGTAGACACACGCACTCGCACGCACACAAACACGCGCATGGACACACACACGCGTGCGCATGCCCACACACACGTACGCATGCACCCGCGCACGTACTCACGCACCCGCGCACGTACTCACGCACCCGCGCACGTACGCACGCATCCGCGCACGCGCACACACACACACACATCCACAAACACACACGCGCGTGCACACACACACACACACATACACACGCGTGCCCACACTCACACACATAAACACACGCGCGCACACACGCACACACACACACACGCACGCACACACACACGTGCGCACGCTCTCTCTCTCTCTCTCTCTCTCTCTCTCTCTCTCTCCGTCTCTCTCTAACACACAAAAGCGCGCGCGCGAGCTCTTACTTGCACGCTCACACACACACATACACATGTACGCACGCAAGCACACACGAACACACGAACACACGCAGACACACGCACTCGCACGCACACAAACACACGCGTGAACACACACACGCGCGCGCGCACACACACACGCGCACACACACGTACACACGCATGCCTACACTCTCACATACACAAACACATGCGCGCACGCACGCGCTCACTCACACGCACGTGCCCACAATCACGCGCACAAAAATACACACACACGTGCGCGCATAAAAATCCGCACACGCACAGACACGCGCATGCGTGCACACACCTATACAGACAAATACACGCGCGAAGGCATACTGCGCGCAGGCACGCACACATACACACACGTGCGAGCATACACACACAAACACACGCACGCAGGCACACACGTACGCATGCACCCGCGCACGTACTCGCGCACCCGCGCACGCACGCACACACACACACACACACACATCCACAAACACACACACGCGCGTGCACACACACACACACACACGCGTGCCCACACTCTCACATACACAAACACACGCGCGCACGCACGCGCACACGCACACACACGCACACACACACACACACACGTGTGCACGCTCTCTTTCTCTCTCCCTCTCTCTAACACACACAAGCGCGCAAGAGCTCTTACTTGTGCGCTCACACACACATACACACGTACGCACGTAAGCACACACTCACACACGAACACACGCAGACACACGCACTCGCACGCACACAAACACGCATACACGTGCATGCTCACACACGCACACGCACGTGTGTGCACTAACACACACACACAAACACACAAACACACAAATGAATACACGCGCGTGCGTACTCACACGCGCACACACACACGTGCTCGCACACACACGTACACAAAAACACAAGCGCGCGCGAGCGTATACACACGCACGCACACACACACACTCATACACACGCACGCACACGCACATACACACGCACACACACACACACACGCCCGCACTCACACACAAACACACACACACACACACACACGCACTCGCACGCACACAAACACGCGCGTGCACACGCACACACTGGTGCACACACACACTTTCTCTCTCTCACACACACATGCACACATACACGTGCGCGCGCACACACACACACACGTGCGTGCATAAACACACACACGCACACACACAGACACGCATACCCACACACACGTGTACTTACACACACATACATGCACGTGCGCGCGCACACTCACCCACAGACACACAGACACACACATACACGCACGCACGCGCACACCAGCACACACTTCCGTGCAAGCACACACGCGCACACACATACAAACACGTGCGCGCACACACACACACACAAACACACTTGTGCGCCGACACACATACACACAAACACTCGCGTGCGCACACGCACACACATACACGTGCACACACACACACACACATGTGCGCGCACACACATACACACGCACGCACACTCACACACACATTCACACAGCCACACACAAACACGCCCACACGCAGAAACGCACACGCGCGCGCGCGTGTGCAAACACACAAACACACAAACACACACACGCGTGCACATACACACACGCACACACACACACACCCACGCACCCACGCACACACACACACACACACACACACACACACACATACACGTGCGCGCACACACGCGCGCACACACACTCACACATGTGTGCGCTTACACACACATGCGCGCACACACACATACACACACGCGCACACACACACACACACACGTGTGCGCTCACACGCACACGTACACACAAACACGTGCGCGCACACCCACGAACACACACGTGCGTCGACACACACACAAACACACGCGCGCATGCTTACACATACACAAGCTCACATGCACACCCCCACATGCATACACACACACACGCAAACACACCCACACGCGCGTGCGCCCACTCTCAAACACACACACATTCCCACGTGTGCGCGCACAAACACACACACGCAAACACATACACGCGCGTGTAAAAACAGAAACGCACGTGCACACGCACACATACACACACGCGCGCGCGAGCGCGCACACACGCACCATCACACACACGTGCGTGCACACACACACACGCGCGCACACAGACACACACACACACGTGCATGCACACACAAACACACACTCCTGTACACGCACACACGCGCACACACCCAAACACGTGCGCACTCACACACACGCACAAACACACACGTGCGTGCACACACACGTGCACACTCACACACACGCACAAACACACACGTGTGCGCTTACACACACACACACAAACACACACTCACACACGTGTGCGCTTACACACACACGCGCGTACACACACATACACACACGCGCACACACGCGCACACGCACGCACACACACACACACATTCACACAGCCTCACACACACACACAAACACGTGCACGCATACACACACATGTGTGCACACACACAAACACACACGCACACACACGTGCATACAAACAACCGCGTGCACATACACACACGCACACACATACACACACACACGCACGCACGCGCACACACATGCACGTGCACGCACACACGTGCATGCACACATACGCAATCACACGCAAATACGCGTGCACACACACACGCACGCACACACGTACGTACGCAAGCACTCACGCTCACACGCACGCACGCCGGCACTCGCACACGCACAGACACACACAAACGCACACGCGCGTGCACACACGCACACACACACTCTCTATCTCTCTCACACACACACGCGCGTGCTTACGCACACACACATACACACACACGCACACACACACACACACGCGCGCGAGCACAAATACACGCGCGTGCACAGATGCCCGCGCACAAACACACACACACACACAGACACGCGCATGCATGCACACACCTACACACACACACACACGTGCACGCACACATTCAGATACACGCGCGCGCACGCTCACACACACGCACGTGCGAGCATACACACAGAAACACACGCACGCAGGCACACAAGTAGGCACGCACCCGCGCACGCTCACACACACGCACACATCCACTAACACACATGCGCACGTGCACACACGCACACACGCACACACACATACACATGCGTCCCTGCACTCTCACATACACAAACACACCCGTGCACGCACGCGCTCACTCACACGCACGTGCACACACACACACGCACACAAATACACACACACACACACACGTACTCACGCACCCGCGCACGCTCACACACACACACACACATCCACAAACGCACACGCGCGCGTGCACACACACACACACACATACACACGCGTGCCCACACTCTCACACACAGAAACACACACGCGCACACACGCACACACACACACACATGCGCACGCTCTCTCTCTCTTTCTCTCTCCCTCTCTCTCTAACACACACAAGCGCGAGCGAGCTCTTACTTCCGCGCTCAGACACACATACACACATACGCACGCAAGCACACACTCACACACGAACACACGTAGACACACACACTCGCACGCACACAAACACGCGCGGGCACACACACACGCGCGCACGCATGCACACACACACACACACACACACGTGCGAGCACTCTCTCTCTCTCTCTCTCACACACACACACACATACACACACACACGTGTGCGCACAAACACACACACACAAACACACAAACACACAAATGAATACACGCGCGTGCGTACTCACACACACACACACACACACGTGCGCGCACACACATACACAAAAACACAAGCGCGCGCGAGCGTATACACACGCACGCACGCACACACACACTCATACACACGCGCACACCTGCACGCACGCACACGCACATACACACGCACGCACGCACACACGCCCGCACTCACACACAAACACACACAGACACACACACACACACACACGCACGCACTCGCACGCACACAAACACGCGCGTGCACACACACACACTTTCTCTCTCTCTCACACACATGCACACATACACGTGCGCGCGTGCACACACACAAATACACGTGCGTGCACAAACACACACACGCACATACACACACACACACACACACACACACACGCATACACACACACGTGACTTACACACACGTGACTTACACACACATACATGCACGTGCGCGCGCACACTCACACAAACACACACACTGACACACACATACATGCACGCACGCGCACACCAGCACACACTTCCGTGCATGCACACACGCGCACACACATACAACACACACACACACACAAATACACTTGTGCGCTGACACACATACACACAAACACTCGTGTGCGCACACACACACACACACATGTGCGCGCACACACATACGCACGCACACACGCATACTCACACACACATTCACACAGCCACACACAAACACGCCCACACGCAGAAAAACACACGCGCGCGCGCGTGTGCACACACACAAACACACACGCACGTGCATACAAACACGCGCGTGCACATACACACACACACACACACCCACACCCACACCCACACCAACGCACACACACACACACATACACGTGCGCGCACACACGCGCGCACACACACTCACACACGTGTGCGCTTACACACACACACGCGCGCACACACACACACACACACATACACACACGCGCACACACGCACACACACGCGCACACACACACACACGTGTGCGCTCACACGCACACGCACACACAAACACGTGCGCGCACACCCACGAACACACACGTGCGTCGACACACACACACAAACACACGCGCGCATGCTTACACATACACAAGCTCACATGCACACCCACACATGCACACACACACACACACGCAAACACACCCACACGCGCGTGCGCCCATTCTCAAACACACACACACATTCGCACGTGTGCACGCACAAACACACACACGCAAACACTACACGTGC
>CAWUDS030001341.1:242500-245000 GCA_963859935.3 Lathyrus sativus | reverse complement strand
ACACACACACACACGTGCATGCACACATAAACACACACTCCTGTGCACGCACACACGCGCACACACACAAACACGTGCGCACTCACACAAAAATGTGCGCACTCACACACACGCACAAACACAAACGTCCGTGCACACACACACACGTGCGCCGACACACATACACACAAACATACACGCGCACTTGTTAGCACGTACACACACTCGCGTGCGCACACACACGCAAACACACACACACACATGTGCACGCACACACATACACATGCACGCACACACACACACACATTTACACAGCCACACACACACACCCACACACAGACATACACACATGCGCGCATGTGCACACACACAAACACACACACACACGTGCATACAAACACCCGCGTGCACATACACACACGCACACACAGACACACACACGCGCACACACACCTGCACGTATGCGCACACACGCGCGGGCACACACACACGCACACACACACATACAGGTGTGCGCACACACGCGCGCACACACTCACACACACGTGTGCGCTCACACACGCACACAAACACAAACACGTGCGCGCACACCCACAAACACACACATGCGCTGGCACACACACACAAACACACGCGCGCGTGCTTACACATACACACGCTCACGTGCGCACACACACACAGACACACACGCACACGCAAACACACACATAAGCTCGTGCGCACACTCTCAAACACACACACATTCGCGCGTGTGCCTGCACAAACACACACACGCAAACACATACACGCGTGCGTACACACACAAACGCCCGTGCACATACACACACACACACATGAGCACACACACGCATACACACACACACACGCGTGCACACATACACACACGCACACACATACACACTCACGTACACACACGGGCATGCACACACAAACACGCGCGTGCGCGTGCACACACACACACGCACACACATACGCATGCACGTATGCACACACGCACTCTCACACACACGAACACACGTGCGCGCGTTCACACACACAAACATGTGTGCATACACACAAGCACACACGGGCGCACACACATGCTCGTGGGCACACTCTCTCACACACACATATATACACACGCGTGCGTGCGTGCACGCACACACACACAAGAACGCACACACGTACATAAACTCACGCGCGTGCACAAACACGCGCGTGCATATACACACAAGCGCGCACATACTCACACACACACACGCACGCGTGCACACACAAACACACACGCGCGCGCGTTCCGACACTCTCTCTCTCTCTCACACACACACACACGTGCAGACACCTACAAACACAAACGTGTGTGCGCACACACACATGCACACGCACACACGCACACACACACACACACACACGCATGCACACATACGCGTGTTTACACACACACATAGACACGTTCGTGCGTACACTCAGACACACACACACACACACACGCAAACACGAACACAGACACACACTCGCCCGTGTTAACGCAAACACGTGCACGCTCACTAACACACGCACAAACACACACGTGCGTGAACACATACACACGTGCGCCAACAAGCACACGCACACAAACACACACACGTGCGTGTTAACACGTACACACACTTGTGTGTGCATACAGACACACACACGTGCACGCACACACATACACGCGTGAACGCACACACATGCACACGCACGCACGCACGCACTCACACGCACAGCCACACAGACACACACACACACATACACGCGCCCGCGTGCACACACACACACATACACACACACACACACACACGCGAACAAACACACACGCGCGTGCACACAAACATGCGCGTGCACATACACACACGCACACACACACGCACGCACACACACACACACACACACTCGTGCATACACTCTCTCACACACACACACATGCATGCACACACACACATGCGCACGCACACTCAGGCACAAGCACACACACACGCTTGTTTCCGCACACACACACGCATGCATGCACGCACGTAAGCACCCACAGACACACACACACACACACCCGTGCAGACACGCACGCGCGCGCACACACACAAACACGTGTACGCTCACACACACGCATACAAACACATATGCATGCACACACACACACGCACGCATGCACATACCCACATGCACCACACACACACATGTACACACACACACGTGCGCACACTCTCTATCTCTCTCTCTCTCACACACACACACACACAAAGACGTGCGCACACACAAACACAAGCACACACAGACACACACATGCTCGTGCACACACATAGACACACACACACATGCTCGTGTGCACACTCTGTCACACACATATACACACACGCGTGCGCACACACACACGCACTCCCACACAAGAACACACACACACACACGTAAATAAACACACGCGCGTGCACAAACATACGCGTGCATATTCACACACGCGCGCACACACACACACGCACGCGCATACACACACACACACACGTTCACACTCTCTCTCTCTCACACA
>CAWUDS030001341.1:200000-237500 GCA_963859935.3 Lathyrus sativus | reverse complement strand
CACGTGCGCGCGCACACTCATACACACACATACACACGCACATGCACACACACGCACACACGCGCACACACACACACACACACACACACACACAAACACGTGCGCGCTCACTCACACACGCACAAACACACACGTGCGTGAACACACACACACGTGCGCCAACAAGCACACGCACACAAACACACACGCGTGCGTGTTATAACATAAACACACTCGCGTGCGCACACACACACACACACACACACACACACACACACACATGCACGCACACACATACACGCGTGCGCGCACACACATGCACACGCACACACACACATGCACACACCTACACGCAGAAAAACACACACACGTGCGTGCGCACACGCACACATACACACACACAGGTACAAACACACGCGCGCGTGCACACAAACACGCGTGTGCACATGCACACACGCACGCACACACACGCACGCACGCAAACACACACTCGTGCACACACTCTCTCACACACACAAAACACACACACACACACGCATGCACACACACGCGTGCGTACACTTAGACACAAGCACACGCGCGCGCACGCTTATGCGCGCACACACACACGCATGCACGCACGCACGCACGCACAAACACACACTCCCGTGCACGCACACACCTGTGCACGCACACACGCGCGCACGCACACACACAGACACGTGCGCGCTCACACACACACGTACACAAATGCACGTGCACGCACACACACGCGCGCGTGCACATACCCACACGCACCATACACACACACGTGTTCGCACTCTATCTCTCTCACACACACACACACAAACGCGTGTGCACACACACACACAAGCACACACAGACACACACACATGCTCGTGCGCACACTCTCTCTCACACACATATACACACATGCATGCACACACACACACGGACACCCACGCAAGAACACACACACGCGCATGCACAAACATACGCGTGCATATTCACACACGCGCGCATACGCACGCACACACGCACGCGCGTTCGCTTACACACTTCTCTCTCTCCCTCTCTCTCACACACACACACACGTGCGCACACCCACACACACACGCTCGTGCGTGCACACGCACTTACACACGCACGCACACACACACACGCACATACACACACACGCATGCACACACACGCATGCATACACACACAATCACGTATGCACGCACACTCGCACACAAGCACGCGGGCGCGCACACACACATACAGTCATACACGCACGCACGGACACACACACCCATGCGCGCACCTACCCGCACACAAACACGTGCACGCTTACGCACACATGCACAAACACACACGTGCGTGAACACACACACACACACACGTGCGTGAACACACACACACACGTGCGCCAACAAGCACACACACACAAACACACACACACACATGTGCGTGTTAACACATACACACACTCCTGTGCGCACACACACACACACACACGTGCACACACACACATACACGCGTGCGTGCACACACATGCACACGCACGCACGCACACGCACCCACCCACCCACCCACCCACACGCAGAAAAACAAACACGCGCGCGTGCACACACACACACACACACGTACACACACACACGTACAAACACACACGCGCGTGCATACAAACACGCGTGTGCATATACACACATGCACACGCACACACACACACATGCACACACCTACACGCAGAAAAACACACACACGTGCGTGCGCACACGCACACATACACACACACAGGTACAAACACACGCGCGCGTGCACACAAACACACGTGTGCACATGCACACACGCACGCACACACACACACGCACGCAAACACACACTCGTGCGCACACTCTCTCACACACACAAACACACACACACACACGCATGCACACACACGCGTGCGTACACTTAGACACAAGCACACGCGCGCGCACGCTTATGCGCGCACGCACGCACGCACGCACGCACAAACACACACTCCCGTGCACGCACACACCTGTGCACGCACACACGCGCGCACGCACACACACAAACACGTGCGCGCTCACACACACACGTACATAAATGCACGTGCGCGCACACACACACGCGCGTGCACACTCCCACACGCACCACACACACACACACGCGTTCGCACTCTATCTCTCTCACACACACACACACAAGCACACACAGACACACACACATGCTCGCGCGCACAGTCTCTCTCACACACATATACACACACGCGTGCACACACACACACACACACACGGACACCCATGCAAGAACACACACACGCGCATGCACAAACATACGCGTGCATATTCACACACGCGCGCATACGCACGCACACACGCACGCGCGTTCGCTTACACACTTCTCTCTCTCCCTCTCTCTCTCTCACACACACACACACGTGCGC
Source organism: Lathyrus sativus (assembly GCA_963859935.3). Classification (NCBI taxonomy): domain Eukaryota; kingdom Viridiplantae; phylum Streptophyta; class Magnoliopsida; order Fabales; family Fabaceae; genus Lathyrus; species Lathyrus sativus. The sequence goes on along the minus strand of CAWUDS030001341.1, from coordinate 235,108 downwards.
ACACCCACACACACACGCTCGTGCGCGCACACGCACTTACACACGCACGCACACACACACGCACATACACACACATGCATGCACACACACGCATGCATACACACACACAATCACGTGTGCACGCACACTCGCACACAAGCACGCGGGCGCGCACACACACATACAGTCATACACGCACGCACGGACACACACACCCATGCGCGCACCTACCCGCAAACAAACACGTGCACGCTTACGCACACATGCACAAACACACACGTGCGTGAACACATACACACACACACGTGCGTGAACACACACACACACACACGTGTGCCAACAAGCACACGCACACAAACACACACACACGTGCGTGTTAACACATACACACACTCCTGTGCGCACACACACACACACACACGTGCACACACACACATACATGCGTGCGTGCACACACATGCACACGCACGCACGCACACTCACCCACCCACCCACCCACCCACACGCAGAAAAACAAACACGCGCGCGTGCACACACACACACACACGTACACACACACACGTACAAACACACACGCGCGTGCATACAAACACGCGTGTGCATATACACACACGCACGCACACACACACACACACACACGCACGCGCAAACACACACTCGTGCGCACACTTTCTCTCACACACACACTCGCATGCACACACACGCGTGCGTACACTCAGACACACGTACGAACGCACAATCAGTCACAAGCACAAACACATACACACACACACACGCATGCACACACACACGTACATACACACACACACGTACAAACACACACGTACGCACACACACACACACACACACGCGTTCACACTCTCTCTCTCACACACACACACGTGCGCACACACATACAAACGCGTGTGCACACAATTATGCGCGTGCACATACACACACTCGTGCATACACTCTCTCTCTCACACACACACACATGCATGCACACACACACGCATGCGCATGCACACTCAGACATAAGCACACACGCGCGCTTGTGTCCGCACACACGCACGCACGCACCCACAGACACACACACACCCGTGCAGACACGCACGCGCACGCACACACACAAACACGTGCACGCTCACAGACACACCTACAAACACATATGCATGCACACACACACGCGCGTGCACATGCCCACATGCACCACACACACACATGTACACACACACGTGCGCACTCTCTCTCTCTCTCTATCTCTCTATCTCTCTATCTCTCTCTCTATCTCTCTCACACACACACACACAAAGACGTGCGCACACACAAACACAAGCACACACAGACACACACATGCTCGTGCACACACATAGACACACACACACACACATGCTCGTGTGCATACTCTGTCACACACATACACACACACGCGTGCGCACACACACACGCACTCCCACGCAAGAACACACACACGTACATAAACACAAGCGCGTGCACAAACATACGCGTGCATATTCACACACGCGCGCACACACACACACGCACGCGCATACACACACACGCGTTCACACTCTCTCTCACACACACACACATGCACACACACGTGTGCATACACACACACAAACACTTGCGCACGCATACTCACTCACACGCAAGAGAGAGCACACGCGGGCGCGCACACACACATACATGCGTACACGCACGCACAGACTCACATACCCGTGCGTGCACCCACACGCACACAGACACGTGCATGCTCACGCACACACACATATTCGCATGCGCGCGCATACTCACTCACACGCAAGAGAGAGCACACGCGTACGCACGCACACATACACACGCACGCACGTGCACGCACAAATTCACACAGCCACACACATATGCACGCGCGTGCGCACATGCTTAAATACACACAAGTGTGCGCGTGCGCACATGCACACACAGACACACGCGCGCGCGTGCACAGAAACGAATGCGCGCACATACATACACGCACACACACACACACACACGCACGCACACACACACAAGCGTGCGCACACACTCTCTCTCTCTCACACACACACACACACACACACGCGCGCGCATGCGCACACACACACACACACACACGCATGCACACAAAAACACGCGCGCGCGTGCCAGCTTACACTTACACATACGCACAGGTGCGGGCAAGCCTGTGCGTGCACACACACACGCACACGCATGCACGCTTACACAAACACACACAGACACACACACAAATAAACGCGTGTGCACACACACATAAGCACGCACGGGCACACACACATGCTCGTGCGCACACTCTCTCACACACACATACACACACGCGTGCGCGTGCACACCCACACACACAAGAACACACACACGTACATAAACTCACGCGCGTGCACAGAAACAAACGCGCACACATACATACACGCACACACACACGCGCGCACACACACACACACACGTGCGCACACACACACTCTCTCTCTCTCTCTCTCACACACACACACACACGCATGCCCACACACACACACGCATGCACACACAAACACGCGCGCGCGCGTGCCAGCTTACACTTACACACACGCACAGGTGCGGGCACGCCTGTGCGTGCACACACACACGCACACGCATGCACGCTTACACAAACACACACAGACACACACACAAACAAACGCGTGTGCACACACACAAGCACGCACGGGCACACACACATGCTCGTGCGCACACTCTTTCACACACACATACACACAGGCGTGCGCGTGCACACACACACACACAAGAACACACACACGTACATAAACTCACGCGCGTGCACAAACACACGCTTGCATATACACACTCCCGCGCACATACACACGTACACACACACGCGCACACACACACACGCACACGCACGCGTTCGCACACACACTCTCTCTCTCTCTCTCTCACACACAAACACACGCGTGCACACACACATACACACACACACGTGCGCCGACATACTCACATACATGCGCAAACACACACACACGTGCTTACACACACACAGACACGTGCGCGCGCACACTCATACACACACATACACACGCACATGCACACACACGCACACTCCCATGCACGCACACACGCGCGCACACACACACACACACACACAAACACGTGCGCGCTCACTCACACACGCACAAACACACACGTGCGTGAACACACACACACGTGCGCCAACAAGCACACGCACACAAACACACACGCGTGCGTGTTATAACATAAACACACTCGCGTGCGCACACGCACACACACACACACACATGCACGCACACACATACACGCGTGCGCGCACACACATGCACACGCACACACACACATGCACACACCTACACGCAGAAAAACACACACACGTGCGTGCGCACACGCACACATACACACACACAGGTACAAACACACGCGCGCGTGCACACAAACACGCGTGTGCACATGCACACACGCACGCACACACACACACGTACGCAAACACGCACTCCTGCGCACACTCTCTCACACACACAAACACACACACACACACACACACGCATGCACACACACGCGTGCGTACACTTAGACACAAGCACACGCGCGCGCACGCTTATGCGCGCACACACACACGCATGCACGCACGCACGCACGCACAAACGCACACTCCCGTGCACGCACACACCTGTGCACGCACACACGCGCGCACGCACACACACACAAACACGTGCGCGCTCACACACACACGTACACAAATGCACGTGCGCGCATACACACACGCGCGTGCACATACCCACACGCACCACACACACACACGCGTTCGCACTCTATCTCTCTCACACACACACACACAAACGCGTGTGCACACACACACACAAGCACACACAGACACACACACATGCTCGTGCGCACACTCTCTCTCACACACATATACACACACGCATGCACACACACACACGGACACCCACGCAAGAACATACAGACGCGCATGCACAAACATACGCGTGCATATTCACACACGCGCGCATACGCACGCACACACGCACGCGCGTTCGCTTACACACTTCTCTCTCTCCCTCTCTCACACACACACACACACACACACACACACGTGCGCACACCCACACACACACGCTCGTGCGCGCACACGCACTTACACACGCACGCACACACACACGCACATACACACACACGCATGCACACACACGCATGCATACACACACACAATCACGTGTGCACGCACACTCGCACACAAGCACGCGGGCGCGCACACACACATACAGTCATACACGCACGCACGGACACACACACCCATGCGCGCACCTACCCGCACACAAACACGTGCACGCTTACGCACACATGCACAAACACACACGTGCGTGAACACACACACACACACACGTGCGTGAACACACACACACACACGTGCGCCAACAAGCACACGCACACAAACACACACACACACGTGCGTGTTAACACATACACACACTCCTGTGCGCACACACACGCACACGTGCACACACACACATACACGCGTGCGTGCACACACATGCACACGCACGCACGCACACGCACCCACCCACCCACCCACACGCAGAAAAACAAACACGCGCGCGTGCACACACACACACACACGTACACACACACACGTACAAACACACACGCGCGTGCACACAAACACGCGTGTGCATATACACACACGCACGCACACACACACGCGCGCGCGCGCAAACACACACTCGTGCGCACACTCTCTCTCACACACACACACAAACACACACACTCGCATGCACACACACGCGTGCGTACACTCAGACACACGTACGGACGCACAATCAGTCACAAGCACAAACACATACACACACACACGCATGCACACACACGTGCACACACACACACACGTACACACACACGTACAAACACACACGCACGGGCACACAGACACACACACACGTTCACACACTCTCTCTCTCTCACACACACACGTGCGCACACACATACAAACGCGTGTGCACACACACAAGCACACACAGACACAAACACATGCTGGTGCACACACTCTGTCACACAAAGATACACACACGCGTGCACACATTCTGTCACACACATATACACACACGCGTGCACACACACACACGCACACCCATGCAAGAACACACACACGCGCGTGCACAAACATACGCGTGCATATCCACACACGCGCGCGCACACGCACACACACACACACACGCACGGGTATACACACACGCGCATTCGTACACACACATACTCTCTCTCACACACACACACACACACACACGTGCGCACACCCGCACACACACGCTCGTGCGCGCGCACACACTTACACACACACACACGCATGCACACACACGCGTGCGTACACACACACAAACATGTGCGTGCGCACACAGACACACACGCATGCGGGCGCAAACGTGGGTGCGCACATACACATACACACTCGTGCGTGCACCCACCCGCACACAAACACGTGCACGCTCACGCACACATACACGCACGCACACACAGACACACGTTTGCCGACACACATACACACACACACAAACACACACACACGCGTATTAACACGTACACACACTCGCGTGCGCACAGACTCACACACGTGCACGCACGTACACCAACAAATTCACACAGCGAAACACACACGCGCGCGCGTGCTCACGTTCTTAAATACACACAAGCGCGCGCGTGCGCCCACAAACACACACACGCGCGCGCACATTTGTACACACACACACACACGCGCGCGCATACACTCACGCGTGCGTGCACACTCTCTCTCTCTCTCTCTCTCACACACACACACACGCATGTGCACACACACACACACACATACACGTGCCAGCGCACACTTATACACAAGCACACGCACGCGCACACTCACACGCATGCACGCACGCACAAACACACACACACACACACACACAAACGCGTGTGCACACACACACAAGCACACACGGGCACACACACATGCTCGTGCGCAAACACACGTGTGCATATACACACACACGCGCACATACACACATACACATACACACGCGCGCACGCGTTCGCATACTCTCTCTCTCTCTCACACACACACACACACACGTACGGACACCCACTAACACAAACGTGTGCGCACACACACTTGCCCACGCACACACGCATACACGCACACACACACACGCATGCACACACACGCGTGCTTACTCACACACAAAGACACGTGCGCGCGCACACACGCATACACGTACACACACACACATGCATGCACGCACACACGCACCCACAGACACACACACCTGTGCAGAAACGCACACGCGCGCACACACACAAACACGTGCACACTCACACACACACGCATACAAACACACGTGCATGCACATACACACGCACGTGCACACCCACACGCGCGTGCACATACCCACGTGCACCACACACACACATGTACACACACACACACGTGCGCACTCTCTCTCTCTCTCTCTCTCTCTCTCTCTCACACACACACACACACACACACACAAAGACGTGCGCACACACAAATACAAGCACACACAGACACACACACACATGCTCGTGTGCACACTCTGTCACACACATATACACACACGCGTGCGCACACACACACGCACTCCCACGCAAGAACACACACACGCACATAAACACACGCACGTGCACAAACATACGCGTGCATATTCACACACGTGCGCACACACACACACGCACGCGCATACACACACACACGCGTTCACATACTTTCTCTCTCACTCTCTCATACACACACACACAAACACATGCACGCGCACAATCACTCACACGCAAGCGGGAGAACATGCGGGCGCGCACACACACTTACATGCATACACGCACGCACAGACACACATACCCGTGCGCGCACCCACGCGCACACACACACACCCGTGCACGCTCACACACACAGACACACAGACACACACACACACACGTGCGTGCACACAAACACATACACACATGCACCGACACACACACACACACAAACACACACGCGCGCGTATTAACACGTAAACATATTCGCGTGCGCACACACACACACACTTGCATGCACACACACACGTGCACGCGCGCACCAATTCAGACGCACGCACGTGCGCTCACAAATTCACACAGCCACACACATATGCACGCGCGTGCGCACATTCTTAAATACACGCAAGCGTGCGCGTGAGCACACACACACACACACGCGCGTGTGCACAGAAACAAACGCGCACACATATATACACGCACACACACACGCGAACGCACACACACACACACACGCGTGCGCACACACACACTCTCTCTCTCACACACACACACACACGCATGCGCGCACACACACGCATGCGCACACAAACACGCGCGTGCGCGTGCCAGCTTACACTTACACACACGCACAGGCGCGCGCACGCTTGTGCGTGCACACACACACGCACACGCATGCACGCTTACACAAACACACACACACACACAAACAAACGCGTGTGCACACACACACACAAGCACGCACGGGCACACACACATGTTCATGCGCACACTCTCTCTCACACACATACACACACGCGTGCGCGCGCGCACACACACACACATACACACACACACACACACACACACAAGAACACACACACGTACATAAACACACGCGCGTGCACAAACACATGCGTGCATATACACACACACGCACGCACATACAAACATACACACACGCGCACACACACACACACGTGCGCACTCTCTCTCACACACACACGTACGCACACACATACAAACGCGTGTGCACACACACACAAGCACACACAGACACAAATACATGCTGGTGCACACACTCTGTCACACACATATACACACACGCGTGCACACACACACACACACGCACACCCACGCAAGAACACACACACGCGCGTGCACAAACATACGCGTGCATATTCACACACGCGCGCGCACACACACATACACACGCACGGGTATACACACACACACACTCTCTCTCTCTCTCTCTCTCACACACACACACACACGTGCGCACACACGCACACACACAAACATGTGCACACTCACACACACACGCATACAAACACACGTGCATGCAAAAACACACGCGCGTGCACACCCACACGCGCGTGCACATACCCACGTGCACCACACACACACACATGTACACACACACACGTGCGCACTCTCTCTCTCTATCTCTCTCTCTCTCTCACACACACACACACATAAAGATGTGCGCACACAATAAATACAAGCACACACAGACACACACACACACACACACACATGCTCGTGTGCACACTCTGTCACACACATATACACACACGCGTGCGCACACACACACACGCACTCCCACGCAAGAACACACACACGCACATAAACACACGCACGTGCACAAACATACGCGTGCATATTCACACAGGTGCGCACACACACACACGCACGCGCATACACACACACGCGTTCACATACTCTCTCTCTCTCTCTCACACACACACACACATGCACACACACGTGTGCATACACACACACAAACACATGCGCGCACAATCACTCACACGCAAGCGGGAGAACACGCGGGCGCGCACACACACTTACATGCATACACGCACGCACAGACACACATACCCGTGCGCGCACCCACGCGCACACAGACCCGTGCACGCTCACGCACACACACACAGACACACACACACACACGTGCGTGCATACAAACACATACACACATGCACCGACACACACACACACACACACACAAACACACACGCGCGCGTATTAACACGTACACATATTCGCGTGCGCACACACACACACACTTGCATGCACACACACACACACACGTGCGCGCGCGCACCAATTCAGACGCACGCACGTGCGCACACAAATTCACACAGCCACACACATATGCACGCGCGTGCGCACATTCTTAAATACACACAAGCGTGCGCGTGCGCGCACACACACACACGCGCGTGTGCACAGAAACAAACGCGCACACATACATACACGCACACACACACACACGCGAACGCACACACACACACGCGCGCGTGCGCACACATACACTCTCTCTCACACACACACACACACGCATGCGCACACACACACACATGCCCACACAAACATTCGCGCGCGTGCCAGCTTACACTTACACACGCGCACAGGCGCGCGCACGCTTGTGCATGCACACACACACGCACACGCATGCACGGTTACACAAACACACACACACACACAAACAAACGCGTGTGCACACACACACACAAGCACGCACGGGCACACACACATGCTCATGCGCACACTCTCTCTCACACACATACACACACGCGTGCGCGCGCGCACAAACACACACACACACACACACACACAAGAACACACACACGTATATAAACACACGCGCGTGCACAAACACACGCGTGCATATACACACACACGCACGCACATACAAACATACACACACGCGCGCACACACACACACACGTGCACACTCTCTCTCTCACACACACGTGCGCACACACATACAAACGCGTGTGCACACACACAAGCACACACAGACACAAATACATGCTGGTGCGCACACTCTGTCACACACATATACACACACGCGTGCACACACACACACGCACACCCATGCAAGAACACACACACGCGCGTGCACAAACATACGCGTGCATATTCACACACGCGCGCGCACACACACACACACACGCACGGGTATACACACACACACACACACACTCTCTCTCTCTCTCTCTCTCACACACACACACACACACGTGCGCACACCCTCACACACACGCTCGTGCACGCGCACACACTTATATACACACGCATGCACACACACGCGTGCGTACACACACACAAACACGTGCGTGCGCACACAGACACACACGCATGCGGGCGCACACGTGGGCGCGCACATACACATACAGTCATACACGCACGCACGCACGCATAGACACACACACCCGTGCGTGCACCCACCCGCACACAAACACGTGCACGCTCACGCACAAACACACGCACGAACACACACACACACACGTTTGCCGACACACACATACACACACACACACACAAACACACACACGCGTATTAACACGTACACACACTCGCGTGCGCACAGACACACACACGCGTGCGCGCATGCACATACACACGCACGCACGTACACCAACAAATTCACACAGCGAAACACACACGCGCGCACGTGCTCACATTCTTAAATACACACAAGCGCGCGCGTGTGCCCCCAAACAAACACACGCGCGCGCACATTCATACACACACACACACGCATAAAATCACGTGTGCGCGCACTCTCTCTCTCTCTCTCTCACACACACACACACACACACACACACAAGCGCATGCGCACACACACACACAAGCACACACACACATACACGTGCCAGTGCATACTTATACATAAGCACACACACGCGCACACTCACGCGCATGCACGCACGCACAAACACACACACAGAGACACACACACACACAAACGCGTGTGCACACACATACAAGCACACACGGGCACACACACATGCTCGGGCGCAAACACACGCGTGCATATACAGACACGCGCGCACACGCACACTTACACACACACACACGCGCACACACACACGCGCGCGCACGCGTTCGCGTTCTCTCTCTCTCTCTCTCTCACACACACACATGCGGACACCCACAAACACAAATGTGTGCGCACACACACTTGCGCACGCACACACATATACACGCATGCACACACACACGCATGCACACACATGCGTGCTTACTCACACACAAAGACTCGTGCGCGCGCACACACGCATACACGCACACACACACACACATGCATGCACGCACGCACGCACCCACAGACACACACACACCTGTGCAGACACGCACGCGCGCGCACACACACAAACACGTGCACGCTCACACACACACACGCATACAAACACACGTGCGTGCATACACACACGCGCGTGCACATACCCACATGCACCACACACACACATGTACACACACACACACGTGTGCACTCTCTCTCTCTCTATCTCTCTCTCTCACACACACACACAAAGACGTGCGCACACACAAACACAAGCACACACAGACACACAGACACACACATGCTCGTGCACACACACACACACATGCTCGTGTGCACACTCTGTCACACACATATACACACACGCGTGCACACACACACACGCACTCCCATGCAAGAACACACACACGCACATAAACACACGCACGTGCACAAACATACGCGTGCATATTCACACACGCGTGCGCACACACACACACTCCCATGCAAGAACACACACACGCACGTGCACAAACATACGCGTGCATATTCACACACGCGCGCACACACACACACGCACACGCATACACACACACGCATTCGCATACTCTCTCTCTCTCTCTCACACACACACACACACACACATGCACATACACGTGTGCATACACACACACAAACACATGCGCGCGCACACTCACTCACACACAAGCGGGAGAACACGCGGGTGCACACACACACACACACATGCATACACGTACGCACAGACACACATACCCGTGCGTGCACCCACGCGCACACATACACGTGCACGCTCACGCACACACACACAGACGCACACACACACGTGCGTGCACACAAACACATACACACGTGCACTGACACACACACACACACACACAAACACACACGCGCGCGTATTAACACGTACACATATTCGCGTGCGCGCACACACACACACACACACTTGCATTCACACACACGTGCGCGTGCACCAATTCACACGCACGCACGTGCACACACAAATTCACACAGCCACACACATATGCACGCGCGTGCGCACATTCTTAAATACACACAAGCGCGCGCGTGCGCCCACACACACAAACACGCGCGCGCGCATGCACACAAACAAACGCGCGCACATACATACACGAACACACACACGCGCACGCACACAAACACACACGCGCGCGCACACACACACTCTCTCTCTCTCTCTCTCACACACACACACACACATGCGCACACACACACACGCATGCGCACACACACACGCATGCACACACAAACACGCGCGCGCGTGCCAGCTTACCCTTACACACACGCACAGGTGCGCGCACGCTTTGCGTGCACACACACACGCATACGCATGCACGCTTACACAAACACACACACACACATAAACAAACGCGTGTGCGCACACACACAAGCACGCACGGGCACACATACATGCTCGTGCGCACACTCTCTCACACACTCATACACACACGCGTGCGCGCGCATACACACACACACACACACAAGAACACACACACGTACATAAACACACGCACGTGCACAAACACACGCGTGCATATACACACACGCGCACGCACATACACACATACACACACGCGCACACACACACACGCGCGCGTTCGCACACACTCTCTCTCTCTCACACAAACACACGCGTGCACACACACACACACGTGCGCCGACATACGCACATACATGCGCAAACACACACACACACGTGCTTACACACACAAACACGTGCGCACGCACACTCATACACACACATACACACACACATGCACACACATGCACACTCCCGTGCACGGACACACGCGCACACACACACAAACACGTGCGCGTTCACTCTCACACGCACAAACACACACGTGCGTGAACACATACACGTGCGCCAACAAGCACACGCATACAAACACACATGCGCGCGTGTTATAACATAAACACACTCGCGTGCACACACGCACACACACACACACACACGCGTGCACGCACACACATACACGCGTGCGTGCACACACATGCACACGCACACACGCACACACACACACAGCCACACACACACACACCTACACGCAGAAAAACACACACACGTGCGTGCGCGCACACACACATACACACACACACAGGTACAAACACACGCGCGCGTGCACACAAACACGCCTGTGCACATACACGCACGCACGCACACACACACACGCACGCAAACACACACTCGTGCGCACACTCTCTCACATACACAAACACACACACACACACGCATGCACACACACACGTGCGTACACTCAGACACACGTGCACACGCACACTCAGACACAAGCACACGCGCGCGCACGCTTATGTGCGCACACACACGCATGCACGCATGCACGCACAGACACACACACACCCGTGCAAGCACACACCCGTGCATGCACACACGCGCGTACGCACACACACAAACATGTGCGCGCTCACACACACACGTACACAAATGCACGTGCGAGCACACACACGCGCGCATGCACATACCCACTCGCACCACACACACACACATGTTCGCACTCTATCTCTCTCTCACACACACACACAAACACGTGTGCACACACACACACACACACAAGCACACACAGACACACACACATGCTCGTGCGCACACTCTCTCACACACATATACACACATGCGTGCGCACACACACACACACGGACACTCATGCAAGAACACACACACGCGCGTGCCCAAATTTACGCGTGCATATTCACACACGCGCGCATACACACGCACACACGCACGTGCGTTCGCACACACACTCTCTCTCTCTCCCTCTCTCTCTCACACACACACACACGTGCACACACCCACACACACACGCTCGTGCGCGCACACGTACTTACACACGCACGCACGCACACACACATACACACACACACGCATGCACACACACGCATGCATACACACACATACAGTCATACACGCACGCACGGACACACACACACACACCCATGTGCGCACCTACCCGCACACAAACACGTGCACGCTCACGCACACATGCACAAACACACACGTGCGTGAACACACACACACACACACACACACACACGTGCGTGAACACACACACACACGTGCGCCAACAAGCACACGCACACAAACACACACAAGCGCGTGTTAACACATACACACACTCCTGTGCGCACACACACACACGTGCACACACACATACGCGCGTGCGTGCACACACATGCACACGCACGCACGCACATGCACCCACACACACACACACACCCACACGCAGAAAAACACACACGCGCGCGTGCACATACACACACACACGTACACACACACGTACAAACACACACGCGCGTGCACACAAACTCGCGTGTGCACATACACACACGCAAGCACACACACACACACACGCAAACACACACTCGTGCGCACACTCTCTCACACACACACACAAACACACACACGCGTGCGCACACTCAGACACACGTACGGACGCACAATCAGACACAAGCACACACATACACACACACACACTCGCATGCACACACACACGTGCACACACCCACACACCCACACGCACCACGTACACACACGTGCGCACTCTCTCTCTCTCACACACACGTGCACACACACATACAAACGCGTGTGCACACGCACACAAGCACACACAGACACAAACACATGCTGGTGCGCACACTCTGTCACACACATATACACACACGCGTGCGCACACACACACACGCACACCCACGCAAGAACACACACACACGTGCACAAACATACGCGTGCATATTCATACACGCGCGCGCACACGCACACACACGTACGGGTACACACACACGTGCGCATTCGCACACACACACACACACACTCTCTCTCTCTCTCTCTCTCTCTCACACACACACACACACACACACACACAAACACACACGTGCGCACACCCGCACACACACGCTCGTGCGCGCGCGCACACTTACGCACACACGCATGCACACACACGGGTGCGTACACACACACAAACACGTGCGTGCGCACACAGAATCACACGCACGCGGGCGCACACTTGGGCGCGCACATACACATACAGTCATACACGCACGCACGCACGCACAAACACACACACCCGTGCGTGCACCCACCCGCACACAAACACGTGCACGCTCACGCACACACACACGCACGCACACACATACATACACATGTTCGCCGACACACACATACACACACACACAAACACACACGCGCGTATTAACACGTACACACACTCGCGTGCACACAGACACACACACGTGCAAGCACACACGCACGCGCACACTCACACGGATGCACGCACGCACAAACTCACACACACACACACACAAACGCGTGTGCACACACACAAGCACACATAGGCACACACACATGCTCGTGCGCAAACACACACGTGCATATACACACACGCGCACACATACACACATACACACACACGCGCACACATACACATGCGCGCATGCGTTCGCATACTCTCTCTCTCTCTCTCTCTCACACACACACACACGTGCGGACATCCACAAACACAAACGTGTGTGCACACACACACATTGCCCATGCACACACGCATACACGCACACACACACGCATGCACACACACGCGTGCTTACTCACACACAAAGACACGTGCGCGCACACACACACACACACACACAAACACGTGCACCCGCGTGCGCACACACACACACACGCAAACACGTACACAGACACACACTCCCATGCACACACAGACGCACACACACACACGTGCGTGAACACACACACATACGTGCGTGAACACACACACGTGCACCAAAAAGCACACGCACACAAACACACACACGCGCATGTTAATACGTACACACACTCGCGTGCGCACACACACACACGTGCACGCACAAACATACACGCGTGCGCGTGCACACATGGACACGCACGCATGCACGCACACACACGCACCCACACAGCCACACACACACACACACACACGCAGACACACACACACACATACATACACACGAACGCACAAACACACACGCGCGTACACACAAACACGCGCGTGCACATACACACACGCACGCACACACACTCGTGCGCACACTCCCTCTCACATGCACAAACGCACACACACACGCGCGTACGTACACTTACACACAGGTGCGCACGCAAACTCAGACACAAGCACACGCACGCGCGTGCTTGTGCATGCACACACACACACGCATGCACGCACGCACAAACACACACACACACCCGTGCACGCACACACGCGCGCACACACACACAAACACGTGCGTGCTAACACACACACGCACACAAACACATGCACGTGCATATACCCATACGCACCACACACACACACACACACACGTACACACACATGCGCATTCTCTCTCTCTCTCTCTCTCTCTCACACACACACACATACACACACAAACACGTGTGCACATACAGACACACACGCATGCTCGTGCGCACAATCTCTCACACCCATATACACACACGCGTGCGCGCATACACACATACACCCACGTAAGAACACACACACACACACGCACATAAACACACGTGCATGCACAAACATACGCGTGCATATTCACACACGTGCGCACACAGAGACACACGCACGCGCATACGCCCCCACACGCGCTTTCGCACACACTCTCTCTCTCTCTCTGACACACACACGTGCGCACACCCACACACACACACGCTCGTGCGTGCACACACACTTACACATGCACGCACACATGCACATGCGTACATACACACACACAAACACGTGCACGCGCACAATCACACACACGCACGCGGGTGCACACGCGGGCGCGCATACACTCATACATGCATACACGTACACACGCACGCACAGGCACACACACACCCGTGCGCGCACCCACGCGCACACAATCACGTGCACGCTCATGCACACATACACACACGCACGCACACACACACGTGCGTGCACACACACACGTGCGTCGACACACACACAAACACACGCACACGCGTATTAACACTTACACACAGTCGCATGGACACACACACACACACACGTACGTGCACGCACACACACACGTGTGCGCGCTCTCACATACACACGCACGCACGTACTCACACAAATTCACACAGCCACAAACACGCGCGCGCGCGTGCTCATATTCTTAAATACACACAAGCGTGCGTGCGCACACACATACTCACACACGCACACACACCCAGACACACGCGCGTGCAAAGAAACACACGCGCGCACATACACGCACACACACAAGCACACTCTCTCTCACATACACGCACACACACACGTGCGCACACCCACAAAAACACACGCGTGCGCACGGACACAGTTACACACGCACGCACACACACACACACACACACGCACACACACGCGTGCGTACTCAAACAGACACACACGCGCGTACGCGCACTCATACTCACACACACATACAAGCACGCATGCGCACACACACACACACACACATACAAGTACGCATGCGCACACACACACACACACACTCATGCGCACACACACTCTCTCTCTCTCTCTCTCACACACACACACACACACACTCATGCGCACACTCTCTCACACACACAAACACACATACACACACGCATGCACACACACGCGTGCGTACACTTATACACATGTGCCGCTCACACACACACGCATACAAACACACGTGCGTGCACACACACACACACACACACACACACACGTGCACATACCCACACGCACCACACACACACACACGTGCACATACCCACACGCACCACACACACACACACGTACACACACACGTGCACACTCTCTCTCTATCTCTCTCACACACACACACACAAACACGTGCGCACACACAAACACAAGCACACACAGAGACACAGACACACACATGCTCGTGCACACACACAGACACACACACATATATGCTCGTGTGCACACTCTGTCACACACATATACACACACGCGTGCGCACACACACACGCACTCCCATGCAAGAACACACACAGGCACATAAACACACGCGCGTGCACAAACATACGCGTGCGTATTCACACACACGCGCACACACACACACACGCACGCGCATACACACACACACGCGTTCGCACACACACTCTCTCTCTCACTCTCTCTCACACACACACACACACATGCACACACACGCGTGCGTACACACACAAACACATGCGCGCACACACTCACTCACACGCAAGCGGGAGCATACGCAGGCGCGCACACACACATACATGCATACACACACAGACGCACACACACACGTGCGTGCACACAAACACATACACACGAGCACCGACACACACACACACAAACACACACACACGCGTATTAACACATACACATATTCGCGTGCCCACACATACACATGCACGCACACACACACACGCGTGCGCGCGCACACATACACACGCACGCACGTCCACTCACAAATTCATACAACCACACACATATGCGCGCGTGCGCACATTCTTAAATACACACAAGCGCGCGCGTGCGCACACACACACACACACGCGTGCACAAAAACAAAAGGGCGCACATACATACACGCACACATACACGTACGCACACACACACACACACACACAGACACACACGCGTGCGCACACACACTCTCTCTCTCACACACACACACGCATGCGCGCACACACACACACACATGCATGCACACACTCACGCGCGCGCGCGTGCCGTCGTGCACTTACACATACGCACAGGCGCGCACACGCTTGTGTTCGCGCACACACACACACACGCATGCACGCTTACACAAACACACACACACACATACAAAAAAACGCTTATGCACACACACACAAGCACACACTGGCACACACACATGCTCGTGCGCACACTCTCTCACACACACATACACACAAGCATGCGCGCGCGCACACACACACACACAAGAACACACACATGTACATAAACTCACGCGCGTGCACAAACACACGCGTGCATACACACACGCGCGCGCACATACACACATACACACACACACGCGCGCACACACACACACACGCACGTTCGCACACTCTCTCTCTCTCTCACACAAACACACGCGTGCACACACACACACACGTGCGCCGACATACGCACATACATACGCAAACACACACACACACACACACACACACACACACACGCATGCTTACGTACACACACAGACACGTGTGCGCGCACACTCATACACACACATACACATGCATATGCACACACACGCACACTCCCGTGCACGCACACACGCGCGCACACACACAATCACGTGCGCGCTCACTCACACACACACAAACACACACGTGCGTGAACACACACACACACACGCGCGCCAACAAGCACACACACACACAAACACACAAGTGCGCGTGTTATAACATACACACACTCGCGTGCGCACATGCACACACACACGTGCATCCACAAACATACACTCGTGCGCGCACCCACATGCACACGCATACACGCACGCGCACACACGCACACACACCCACACACATACACACCCACACGCAGACAAACACACACGCGCGCGTGCGCACACACACATACACACACACACACAGCTAAAAACACACGCGCGCGTGCACACAAACACGCGTGTGCACATACACACACACACACACATACACACACACGCGCACGCAAACACACACTCGTGCGTACACTCTCTCTCACACACACACACACACATACACACACACGCGCACGCAAACACACACTCGTGCGTACACTCTCTCTCACACACACACAAACACACACACGCGTGCGCACACTCAGACACACGTACGGACGCACAATCAGACACAAGCACACACACATACACACACACACTCGCATGCACACACACGTGCACACACCCACACACACACACACCGACACGCACCACGTACACACACGTGCGCACTCTCTCTCTCTCACACACACGTGCGCACACACATACAAACGCGTGTGCACACGTACACAAGCACACACAGACACAAACACATGCTGGTGCGCACACTCTGTCACACACATATACACACACGCGTGCGCACACACACACGCACACCCACGCAAGAACACACACACGCATGCACAAACATACGCGTGCATATTCATACACGCGCGCGCACACGCACACACACACGTGCGCATTCGCACACACACACACACACACACACTCTCTCTCTCTCTCTCACACACACACACACACACACACACAAACACACACACAAACACACACGTGCGCACACCCGCACACACACACTCGTGCGCGCGCACACACTTACTCACACACGCATGCACACACACGCGTGCGTACACACACGCAAACACGTGCGTGCGCACACAGACACACACGCACGCGGGCGCCACACGTGGGCGCGCACATACACATATAGTCATACACGCACGCACGCACGCACAGACACACACACCCGTGCGTGCACCCACCCTCACACAAACACGTGCACGCTCACGCACACACACACACGCATGCACACACATACACACACACGTTCGCCGACACATACATACACATACACACACAAACACACACGTGCGTATTAACACGTACACATACTCGCGTGCGCACAGACACACACACGTGCACGCACACACGCACGCGCACACTCACACGGATGCACACACGCACAAACTCACACACACACACAAACGCGTGTGCACACACACACACAAGCACACACAGGCACACACACATGCTCGTGCGCAAACACACACGTGCATATACACACACGCGCGCACATACACACATACACACACACGCGCACACATACACACACGCGTGCATGCGTTCGCATACTCTCTCTCTCTCACACACACACACACACGTGCGGACACCCACAAACACAAACGTGTGTGCACACACACACATTGCCCACGCACACACGCATACACGCACACACACACGCATGCACACACACGCGTGCTTACTCACACACAAAGACACGTGCGCGCGCATACACACACACACAAACACGTGCATCCGCGTGCGCACGCACACACACACGCAAACACGTACACAGACACACACTCCCGTGAACACACACACGTGCACCAAAAAGCACACGCACACAAACACACACACGCGCATGTTAACACGTACACACACTCGCGTGCGCGCACACACACACACACGTGCACGCACAAACATACACGCGTGCGCGTGCACACATGGACACGCACGCATGCACGCATTCACACGCACACACACAGCCACACACACACACACCCTCACACGCAGACACACACACACACACATACATACACACGAACGCACAAACACACACGCGCGTACACGCAAACACGCGCGTGCACATACACACACGCACGCACACACACTCGTGCGCACACTCTCTCTCACACGCACAAACGCACACACACACACGCGTACATACACTTAGACACAGGTGCGCACGCAAACTAAGACACAAGCACACGCACGCGCGTGCTTGTGCGTGCACACACACACACACGCGCATGCACGCACGCATGCACGCACGCACAGACACACACACACACACCCGTGCATGCACACACGCGCGCACACACACACAAACACGTGCGCGCTCACACACACACACACGCACACAAACACATGCACGTGGCATATACCCACACGCACCACACACACACACACGTACACACACACATGCGCATTCTCTCTCTCTCTCACACACACACACACACAACACGTGTGCACGTACAGACACACACGCATGCTCGTGCGCACAATCTCTCACACCCATATACACACACGCGTGTGCGCATACACACATACACCCACGTAAGAACACACACACACACACATAAACACACGTGCATGCACAAACATACGCGTGTATATTCACACACGTGCGCACACAGAGACACACGCACGCGCATACGCCCCCAAACGCACTTTCGCACACACACTCTCTCTCTCTCTGACACACACGTGCGCACACCCACACACACACGCTCGTGCGTGCACACACACTTACACATGCACGCACACATGCACACACGTACATACACACACACAAACACTTGCACGCGCACACTCGCAGACACGCACGCGGGTGCACACGCGGGCGCGCATACACTCATACATACATACACGTATACACGCACGCACAGACACACACACCCGTGCGCGCACCCACGCGCACACAATCACGTGCACGCTCATGCACACATACACACACGCACGCACACACACACACACACACACACGTGCGTGCACACACACACACACACACGTGCGTCGACACACACACAAACACACGCACGCGCGTATTAACACTTACACACAGTCGCATGGACACACGCACACACACGTACGTGCACGCACACACACACGCGTGCGCGCTCTCACATACACACGCACACACGTACTCACACAAATTCACACAACCACACACACGCGCGCGCGCGTGCTCATATTCTTAAATACACACAAGCGTGCGTGCGCACACACATACTCACACGCGCACACACACCCAGACACACGTGCGTGCAAAGAAACACACGCGCGCACATACACGCACACACACAAGCACACTCTCTCTCACATACACGCACACACACACATGCGCACACCCACAAAAACACACGCGTGCACACGCACACAGTTACACACACACACGCACACACACACACACATGCACGTACACACACGCGTGCATACTCAAACAGACACACATGCGCGTACGCGCACTCACACACACACATACATACAAGCACACATGCGCACACACACACACATACTCGTGCGCACACACACTCTCTCTCTCTCTCACACACACACACACTCGTGCGCACACTCTCTCACACACACACACACACACTCGTGCGCACACTCTCTCACACACACACACAAACACACATACACACACGCATGCACACACACGCATGCGCACACTTATACACACGTGTCGCTCACACACACACGCATACAAACACATGTGCGTGCACACACACACACACACACGCGTGCACATACCCACACGCACAACACGCACACACGTACACACACACGTGCACACTCTCTCTCTCTATCTCTCTCTCACACACACACACAAACACGTGCGCACACACAAACACAAGCACACACAGAGACACAGACACACACAAGCTCGTGCACACACACAGACACACACACATATGCTCGTGTGCACACTCTGTCACACACATATACACACACGCGTGCGCACACACACGCACTCCCATGCAAGAACACACACACGCACATAAACACACGCGCGTGCACAAACATACGCGTGCATATTCACACACACGCGCACACACACACACACGCACGCGCATACACACACACGCGTTCGCACACACTCTCTCTCTCTCTCTCACACACACACACACATGCACACACATGCGTGCGTACACACACAAACACATGCGCGCGCACACTCACTCACACGCAAGCGGGAGGACATGCAGGCGCGCACACACACACATACATGCATACACACACAGACGCACACACACACGTGCGTGCACACAAACACATACACACGAGCACCGACACACACACACACACACAAACACACACGCGCGCGTATTAACACATACACATATTCGCGTGCGCACACACACATGCACGCACACACACACACGCGTGCGCGCGCACACATACACACGCACGCACGTGCACTCACAAATTCATACAGCCACACACATATGCGCGCGTGGGCACATTCTTAAATACACACAAGCGCGCGCGTGCGCACACACACACACACACGCGTGCACAGAAACAAAAGGGCGCACATACATACACGCACACACACGTACGCACACACACACACAGAAACACACGCGTGCGCACACACACACACTCTCTCTCTCACACACACACACGCATGCGCGCACACACACACATGCATGCACACACACACGCGCGCACGCGTGTCGTCTTACACTTACACATACGCACAGGCGCGCACACGCTTGTGCTCGCACACACACACACGCATGCACGCTTACACAAACACGCACACACACATACAAAAAAACGCGTATGCACACACACACACACAAGCACACACTGGCACACACACATGCTCGTGCGCACACTCTCTCACACACACATACACACAAGCGTGCGCGCACACACACGCAGACACACACAAGAACACACACACGTACATAAACTCACGCGCGTGCACAAACACACGCGTGCATAAACACACGCGCGCGCACATACACAAATAAACACACGCGCGCACACACACACACGTTCGCGCACTCTCTCTCTCTCTCTCTCTCTCACACAAACACACGCGTGCACACACACACACACACACGTGCGCCGACATACGCACATACATACGCAAACACACACACACACACGCGTGCTTACGTACACACACAGACACGTGTGCGCGCATACTCATACACACACATACACATGCATATGCACACACACGCACACTCCCGTGCACGCACACACGCACACACACACACAATCACGTGCGCGCTCACTCACACACACACAAACACACACGTGCGTGAACACACACACACACACACACACATGCGCCAACAAGCACACAAACACAAACACACAAGGGCGCGTGTTATAACATACACACACTCGCGTGCGCACATGCACACACACACACACACGTGCATGCACAAACATACACGCGTGCGCGCACCCACATGCACACGCACACACGCACGCGCACACACGCACGCACACCCACACACATACACACCCACACGCAGACAAACACACACACGCGCGTGCACACACACACACACAGCTAAAAACACACGTGCGCGTGCACACAAACACGCGTGTGCACATACACACACGCACACACACACACGCGCACGCAAACACGCACTCGTGCGTACACTCTCTCACACACACACAAACACACATACACACACACACGCATGCACACACACACGCGTGCGTACACTCAGACACACGTGCACACGCACACTCAGACACAAGCACGCGCACGCATGCTTGTGCGTGCACACACACGCATGCAGGCACACACGCACGCACAGACACACATTGTCGTGCATGCACACACACGCGCACTCACACACACAAACACGTGCGCGCTCACACACACGCGCGTGCACATACCCACACACACACACGTTCGCAGTCTCTCTCTCTCTCTCACACACACACACACACAAGCACACACAGACACACACACACATGCTCGTACGCACGTTCTTTCACACACATATACACACACCGTGCGCACACACACACGGACACCCATGCAAGAACACACACACGCGCGTGCACAAACATACGCGTGCATATTCACACACGCGCGCATACACACGTACACACCCACGCGCATACGCACCCACGCGCGTTCGCGCACGCACACACTCTCTCTCTCTCCCTCTCTCTCTCTCTCTCTCTCTCTCTCTCTCACACACACACGTGCGCACACCCACACACACACACGCTCGTGCGCGCATACAAACTTACACACGCACGCACACACACATACAAACACACACACGCATGCACACACACGCATGCGTACACACACACAATCATGTGCGCACACACACTCACACACAAGCACGCGGACGCGCACACACACGTACAGTCATACACGCACGCACGGACACACACACACACACACACAAACACGCTCACGCTCACCGCACACATGCACAAACACATACGTGTGTGATCACACACACACGTGCGCCAACAAGCACACGCACACAAACACACAAACGTGCGTGTTAACACATACACACACTCGTGTGCGTCCACACACACATGTGCACGCACACACATACACGCGTGCGCGCGCACACATGTAAACGCACGCACGCACGCACACACATACACACACACCCACACGCAGACAAACAGACACGCGCACGTACACACACACACACGTACAAACACACACACGCGTGCACAGAAGCACGCGTATGCACATACACACACGCACGCACACACACACACACGCAAACACACACTCGTGCGCACATTCTCTCTCACACACAAAAACACACACACACACACACACTCGCACGCACACACACGCGTGCGCACACTCAGACACATGTGTGCATGCACAATCAGACACAAGCACACACACGCACACACACACACACACTCGCATGCACACACACACGTGCACACACCCACACCCACACACGCACCACTCACACACGTACACACACACGCACACACACACACACACGTGCGCATACTCTCTCTCTCTCTCTCTCACACACACACACACACGTGTGCACACACACACAAATGCGTGTGCACACACACACACAAGCACACACAGATACACACATATGCTGGTGCGCACACTCTCTCAAACACATATACACACACGCATGCACGCACACACACGCACACCCATGCAAGAACACACACACACGCGTGCACAAACATACGTGTGCATCTTCACACACGCGCACACACACACACACACGGGGTATACACACACACGCGCATTCACACACACACACGCACTCTCTCTCCGACACACACACACACACACACACGTGCGCACACCCCACACACACACACGCTTGTGCGTGCACACACACTTACACACACACATGCACACACACGCGTGCATACACACACACAAACACGTGTGCACGCACACTGACACACACGCACGAGGGAGCACACGCGCGCGCGTGCTTACATTCTTAAATACACACAAGCACACACGGGCACACACACGCTCGTGCGCACACTCTCTCACACACACATAGACACACGCGTGCGCGCAAACACACACACACACACACAAGAACACACACACGCACATAAACTCACGCTCGTGCACAAACACACGCGTGCATATACACACACGCGCGCACATACACACATACACACACACACGCACACACACACGCACACGCACACACGTTCGCATACTCTCTCTCTCACACACACACACACACACATGCGGACACCCACAAACACAAACGTGTGTGCGCACACACACTTGCACACGCCTGCACACATACGTGTGCTTACTCACACACACAGACACGTGCGCGCGCGCACACACCCGCACAAACACGTGCACGCGTGTGCGCACACACACACACACACGTAAACACGTACACAGACACACACTCCCGTGCACACACAGACGCGCACACACACGCACACATACGTGCGTGAACACACAGACACACGTGCGCCAACAAGCACACGCACACAAACACACACACGCGCATGTTAACACGTACACACACTCGCGTGCATACACACACACGTGCACACACACACATACACGCGTGCAAGCGCACACATGCACACGCACGCACACACACATACAACCACACACACACACACGAAGACACACACACATACACATACATACACACGAACGCACAAACACACACGCGCGTGCACATACACACACGCACGCACACACACTCATGCGCATACTCTCTCATGCGTGCATACACTTACACACACGTGAGCACGCAAACTCAGACATAAGCACACGCACGTACAGACACACACACACACCCGTGCACGCACACACGCTTGCGCACTCTCTCTCTCTCTCTCTCTCACACACACGCACACAGAAATGCACGTGCACACACACACACACACACATGCACGCACACACGCACGCAAGCACTCACGCTCACACGCACGCACGCGCACATGCATAGACACAAACAAAAGCACACGCGCCATGCTCACATACTCTCTCCCTCTCTCTCAAACACACGCGCGCGTGCTCACACACACACACATACATACACACACACGCACACGCACGAGCACAAGTTCACGCCCGTGCATAGATGTACACGCACGCGCACACAAACATACAAACACGTTCGCGCACAAAAACACACACACACACACACACACACACACACAGACACGCGCATGCGCGCACTCACCTACAAACACACACGTGCGCGCACGCGCACATTCTCTCTCTCTCTCTCTCTCTCTCTCTCTCTCTCTCTCTCTCTCTCTCTCTCTCTCTCTCTCTCTCTTTCACACACACCTGTACAAAAACACACGCACACACCTACACATACACACACGTGCGAGCACACGCACAAACACACGCATGCAGGCACGCACCCGCTCACGCATACACGCACACACACACACACATCCACAAACACACACGCACATGCACACACACACACACGCACACACAAATACACACGCGTGTCCACACTCTCACGCACTCACGCACACACACATACACACATACACGTGCGCACACACACACACACACACACACTCTCTCTCTCACACACACACACATACACATCAACACGCGCGAGCGGTTACTTGCGCGCTCACACACACATACGCACGCACGCACGTACTCATACACGCACGCACTCCTGCATAAACACACGCACACACACGCACTCGCATGCACACAAACACGCGCGTGCACACACAAATGCACACAACGTGCGCACACACACACACTCTCTCTCTCTCTCTCTCTCTCTCACACACACACACACACACACACACATACAAGTGCGCGCGCATACACTCACACACACATGCGCGCGCACACACACACACAAACTCACAAATTAATACACGCATGCGCATTACACTCACACAAACACGCACGTGCGTACTCACATGCACACACACACGCACACAAGCACGCGAAAGCGTATACACACACACGCACGCACGCTTACACACGCGCACGCCTGCACGCACGCGCGCACACACACACACACACATACACACACACACACACACACACTAACACGCACTCACGCACGTCAGCACACACACACACACACACACACACTCACGCACGTCCGCACGCACACACAGACACACACACACACAAACACGCCTGCCCATACACACACACATGTACACACACACACACACACACTCTCTCTGTCACACACACACACACACAAACACGCCTGCACACATACACACACATGTACACACACACACACACACTCTCTCTCTCTCACACACACGCACACAAACACACACATGTGCACTCTCATAAACACACACACGCACACACATACACACGCAAACACACGCGCGTATAAACACCCACCCGCGTGCACATTCGCACAAACGCGCACACACACGCACACACACTTACATACGCACGCGCACACACTTACACACACACACACACACACCCACCCACACATACGTACGTGCGTGCGCACACACACACACACACGTGCACACGTGCACAGACGCACACACACACACACACACATACACACACACACGCACCCACGCGCGTGCACATAATCTCTCCCTCACACCCCACACCCACACCCACACAAACAACGCGCGCGCATGTTCACGCACATACAAAAACACACGTGCCTGCGCCCACACACACACAACCACACTTGCGCGCACACACATAAAGACGAACACGCGTGCTCGTGCACACACACATGCAAACACACGTGTGCACGCACACACATAAACATACACACGTACACACACACACACGCACATTCACAGGCACACACACCACACGCACACACAAACGCGCGTGCACATACACACACCCAAACACGTGCGCGTGCACACTCACTCACACAAACGCGTGCGCGCACACACACACGCTCGCATGGGCACACTATCTCTCTATCACACACAAACATGCGCGCGCACACAGACACACGCGTGCGTGTACACACACACGCATGCGCATACACGCACACACACACACACACACACACGTGTGAATAGAAACACACACGCGCACACAAATACATACACGTGCGCGCGCACGCACATACACACACGAGCGTGCGCGCCCACACCCACACACTGACACGTGCGCGCACACCCATTCACACACATGTGTGCGCATACACATAAAAAGGCGCGCGCGCGTCCGCTTACACACACACACACACGCATGCGCTTACACACACACACACACATACGCGCACGCGCACACACTTATACACATACACACACACGCACACAAATATGTGCCTGCGCACGCACAAACGCGCACGTGCGCACAAACACACACGTGCGCACATGTGCACACACACACATTCGCGCACACACACATACATACAAAAACAAGCGTGCGCGAGCATATACACAAACACACACGCATGCACGCACACGCGCGCCCACACCCTCATACACATGCGCACGCCTGCACACATACACATACACACACACGCACGTCCACACGCACACACAGTTACACACACACACACACACAAACACACAAACACGCGTGCACACACACACACACACCCGTACACACACACACGCTTGCGCACACACACTCTCTCTCTCACACACACACGCACAACACACACACACGGGCACGCTCACAAACACACACACACAGACACATATACACACGCAAACACACGCGCATGTATACACCCACACGCGTTCACATGCAAACGCGCGCACACACATACACACATACAAAAGCGCGTGCGCGAGCCTACACACACACGCGCGCACACGCACCTACACACATACACACACACACGCACACACACGCGCGCGCGTGCGCTTACTCTCTCTCACACACACCCACACCCCCCCCCCCACACACACACCTACACACATACACACACAGCCATAATTGCTCGCACACACATGCACACGAACACGTGCGCACACATACCTAAACACACACGCGCACACGCGCATATACGCACATACACAGACACACACCCACACGCACACACACATGCACGCACACATGCACGCAAGCACTCACGCTCACACGTACGCACGCTCGCATGCGCACATGCGCAGACACACACAAACACACACGTGCGTGCGTGCACACACTATCTCTCTCTCACACACACACACGTGCTCACACACACATAAACACACACCCACACACACACACACGCACGATCACAAATGCACGCGCGTGCACAGACGCACGCGCATACAAACGCACGCGCTCGTGCGCGCACGAAAACACACACACAAACAAAGACGCGCGCATGCGCACACACACCTACACCTACACACACACACACACACACACACACACACACACACACACACAAACACACGCACGCACGTATGTGCGCACCCGCGCACGCACACACGCATGCACAAACACACACACACACACACATCCACAAACACACACACGCGTGTGCATACGCGCACACGAGCACACACACATACACACGCGTGCCCACTCTCTCACACACATACACACGTACAGACACGCAAATACACATACGCACGCACTCACACACAAATACACGCATACACACATTCGCATGCACACAAACACCCGCGTGCACACAAACACACACACGCGCACACAAACACGCACGCGTATGCAAACTCTCTCACTCTCTCTCTCTCACACACACACACACAAACACACATACATGTGCGCGCATACACGCTCAGGCACACGTGCGCGCACAAACACAAACACACACAAACACAAAAATGAATACACGCGCGCACATATACTCACACACACACACGCGCGTGCGTACTCACACGCACATAAATACATAAACACAAGCGCGAGCGAGCGTATGAACACACACGCACGCACGAACGCATGCACACACGCACACACTCATACACATGCGCATGCCTGCACGCACGCTCACACACGCGCGCACGCACGCACTCACACACGTCCGCACGCACACAAAGACACAGACACACACACAAACAAACGCGCGTGCACACATACACACACATGTACACACACACTCTCTCTTTCACACACACATACGCACACAAACACACACACGCTTGCGCACACACACTCTCTCTCTCTCTCTCTCTCTCTCACACACACACACACACACACATATAAACGCGCGTGCATGCACACATGCACACACACACACACGCACACACGCACGCAAGCACTCACCCTTATACGCGCACACGCACAGACGCACACAAACACATACGCGAGTGCGCACACTCTCTCTCTCTCTCTCACACACACACACACACATACACACACAAGCAGACACACACACACGCGCGCGTGTAGAGACGCACACGCACAGGCGCACACAAACACACACACACGTGCGCGCACAAAAACACACAAACACACACGCGCGCACACACCTACACACACACACACACACACGTGCGCACATACACACACATAAACGCGCGCGCACACACGCGCACCCACGTGCGAGCACACTCACACAAACACACGCACGCAGGCACGCACATATGCATGCACCCACATACGCACACACGCACGCACACAAACACACACCCACAGACACACACACGCGCGTGCACACACACACACACAAACACACGTGCGCACGCTCTCTCTCTCTCTCTCAGACATACACACACACACACATGTACACACACACACGCTTGCGCACACACACTCTCTCTCACACACACACACACGCACACAAACACACACACGCTTGCGCATACACACTCTCTCTTTCTCTCACAAACGCATGCACACACACACACACACACACGTACACACGTACGCAAGCACTCACGCTCACACGCACGCACGCTGTCACTCGCACACGCACAGACACACACAAACGTACACGCGCGTGCGCACACACACACGCACCCACACTCTCTCTCTCTCACACACACGCACGCGCGTGCTTACACACACACAAACACACGCGCGCGCGAGCACAAGTACACGCACGTGCACAGACGCCCGCGCACAAACACACACACACACACACACACAGACACGTGCATGCGTGCACACACCTACACACACACACACGTGCGTGCACACATACAAATACATGCGCGCGCATACTGCGCGCATGCTCACACACACACACACGTGCGAACATACACACATAAACACACGCAAGCAGGCACACACGTAGGCACGCACCCACACACGCACACACACACACACACACACATCCACGAACACACACGCGTGCATGCACACATGCACACACGCACACACACACATACACACGTGTGCCTACATTCTCACATACACCAACACACGCGCTCACTCACACGCACGTGCACAAACACACACACACGCACACAAATACACACACGTGCGCGCACAAAAATCCACACACGCACAGACACGCGCATGCGTGCACACACCTATACACACAAATACACGCGCGCGCGCGCATACTGCGCGCACGCTCACACACACACACACACACGTGCGAGCATACACACACAAACACACGCACGCAGGCACGCACGTACGCACGTAGCCGCGCACGCACACACACACGCACACATCCACGAAAACACACGCGCGTGCACACACACACACACACACGCACACACACATACACACGTATGCCTACACTCTCACACACACAAACACATGCGCGCACGCACTCACTCACTCACACGCACGTGCACACAATCACGCGCACACAAATACACACACACACACACGTGCGCGCATAAAAATCCATACACGCACAGACACGCCCATGCGTGCACACACCTATACAGATAAATACACGCGCGCAGGCATACTGCGCGCACGCGCACACACAAACACACACACACACGTGCGCACGCTCTGTCTCTCTCCCTCTCTCACACACACAAAAACGCGCGCGCGCGTGAGGGGTTACTTGCACGCTCACACACACATACACACGTACGCACGCGAGCACGCACTCACACACGAACACACGCAGACACACGCACTCGCACGCACACAAACACGCGCGTGAACACACACGCGCGCATGCGCACACACACACACACGTGCGCGCACTCTCTCTCTCTCTTTCTCACACACACACACACAAACACAAATACACGTGCACGCGCACACACATACGCACGTGCACGCACAAACACACACACACAAACACACAAATGACTACACGCGCGCGCATACGCTCACACACACGCGCCCGTGCGTACTCACACGCGCACACACACACATGTGCACGCACACACACATACACAAAAACACAAGCGCGCGCGAGCATATACACACACGCACGCACACACACACTCACACACACGCGCACACCTGCACGCACGCACACGCACATACACACGCACGCACGCACACACGCCTGCACTCACACACAAACACACACACAAACACGCACTCGCACGCACACAAACACGCGCGTGCACACACACAAACAAACACACGGGTGCACACACTCACACACACACACACGCGCGTGCATACACACACATTCTCTCTCTCTCTCACACACACATGCACACATACACGTGCGCACACAAATACACACACACACACATACACACGCACACACGCACACACACACACACACACACACACACGCACACACACACACACATACATGCACGTGCGCGCGCACACTCACACACACAGACACGCGCATACACGCACACACGCGCACACAAGCACACATTCCCGTGCACGCACACACGCGCGCACACACACACACAAACACTTGCGCACTCACACACACGCACAAACACACAAATGCGTGCACGCACACACACACACGTGCGCCGACGCACACACACGTGCTCCGACACACATACACACAAACACACGCGCACGCGTGTTAGAACATACACACACTCGCGTGCGCACACACACATGTGCGCGCACACATATACACACGCACGCACGCACACACACACACACAAACACACACACGCGTGCATACAAAAATGCGCGTGCACATATACACACGCACACACACACACACACACACACGCACGCACCCACACACACACACATACACTTGCGCACACACACGCGCACACACACACACACGTGTGCGCTTAAACACACATGCGCACACACACACACACACACACACACGTGTGCGCTCACACGCACACGCACACACAAACACGTGCGCGCACACCCACAAACACACACGTGCACCGATACACACACACACACAAACACACGCGCACATGCTTACACATACACAAGCTCACGTGCGCACCCACACATGCACACACACACACGCAAACACACCCACACGCGCGTGCACACATTCTCAAACACACACATTCGCACGTGTGCACGCACAAACACACACACGCAAACACATACACGCGCGCGTACACACATAAACGCCCGTGCACGCACACTCGCACGTGTGCCCACACTCTCACACACACACACACACGTGCACGCACACACACGCACACATGTGCGCGCACACACATACACATGCACGCACACACACACACACACATTCACACAGCCACACACACACACACCCACACGCAGACATACCAACACGCGCGCGTGTGCACACACACAAACACACACACACACGTGCACACAAACACCCGCGTGCACATACACACACGCATACACAGACAC
>CAWUDS030001341.1:177500-192500 GCA_963859935.3 Lathyrus sativus | reverse complement strand
CACGCGCGTGTTAACATATATACACACTCGCGTGCGCGCGCACACCCACGTGCACGCACAAATATACACCCGTGCGCTCACACACATGCACACGCACGCACACACACCCACACACACCCACACACACACACACACCCACACGCAGAAAAACACACACGCGCGCGTGCACACACACACACACACACAAACACACACACACACACACACACGTACAAACACACGCGCATGCACACGAACACGCGTGTGCACATACACACACACACACACACACGCAAACACACACTCGTGCGCACACTCTCTCTCATACACACAAACACACACACACACACTCGCACCCACACACACGCGTGCGCACACTCAAACACACGTGCGGACGCACAATCAGACACAAGCACACACACATACACACACACACACACACTCGCATGCACACACACACGTGCACACACCCACCCACCCACCCACCCACACGCACCACACACACACACGTACACACACACGTGCACACACTCTCTCTCTCACACACGTGCGCGCACACACACAAACGCGTGTGCACACACACACACAAGCACACACAGACACAAACACATGTTGGTGCGCACACTCTCTCACACACATATACACACACGCGTGCACACACACACACGCACACCCACGCAAGAACATACACACGCGCGTGCACAAACATGCGCTTGCATATTCACACACGCACGCACGCACACACACACATGCGCACGGGTATACACACACACGCGCATTCGCACACACTCTCTCTCTCTCTCTCACACACACTCACACACGTGCGCACACCCACACACACGCTCGTGCGTGCACACACACTTACACACACGCATGCACACACACGCGTGCGTACACACACAGAAACACGTGCGTGCACACACAGACACACACGCATGCGGGCGCACACGTGGGCGCGCACACACATACAGTCATACACGCACGCATGCACGCGCAGACACACACGCCCGTGCGCGCACCCACCCGCACACAAACACGTGCACGCTCACGCACACACACACGCATGCCCATACACACACACACGTTCGCCGACACCCACATGCACACACACATACACAAACACACACACGCGTATTAACACGTAGACACACTCGCGTGCGCGCATGCACATACACACGCACACACGTACACCAACAAATTCACACAGCGACACACACACGCGCGCGCTTGCTCACATTCTTAAATACACACAAGCGCACGCGTGCGCCTACACACACACGCACATTCATACACACACACACACGCCCGCGCACGAATACACTCACGCGTGTGCGCACACTCTCTCTCTCTCTCTCACACACACATACACACACACACATGCGCACACACACACACATGCACACACACACACACATATACGTGCCAGCACACACTTATACACAAGCACACGCGCGCGCACACTCACACGCATGCACGCACGCGCAAACACACACACGCACACACACAAACGCGTGTGCACACACACACACAAGCACACACACATGCTCGTGCGCACACTCTCACACAAACATAGACACACGCGTGAGCGCAAACACACACACACACACAAGAACACACACACGCACATAAACTCACGCTCGTGCACAAACACACGCGTGCATATACACACGCGCGTGCACATACACACATACACACACACACACATACACGCGCACGCACACACACACACACGCGCACGCGTTCGCATACTCTTTCTCTCTCTCTCACACACACACACACACACACACATGCAGACACCCACAAACACAAACGTGTGTGCGCACACCCACACACGCATACACACACACACACACACGCATGCACACACACGCGTGCTTACTCACACACAAAGACACGTGCGCGCACACACACACACACACACACGCAAACACGTACACAAACACACACTCCCGTGCACACACAGACGCGCGCACACACACACACACACACGTGCGTGAACACACACACATACGTGCGTGAACACACACAGACACACGTGCGCCAACAAGCACACGCACACAAACACACACAAGCGCATGTTAACACGTAAACACACACGTGCATGCACACACATACACGCGTGCGCGTGCACACATGCACACGCACGCACGCACGCACACACACACACACACATACATACACACGAATGCACAAACACACACGTGCGTGCACACAAACACGCGCGTGCACATACACAGACGCACGCACACACACTCGTGCGCACACTCTCTCTCACACGTACAAACACACACACACACACGCATGCACACACACGCGTGCATACACTTACACACACATGCGCATGCAAACTCAGACACAAGCACACGCACGCGCGTGCTTGTGCATGCACACACACACACACACGCATGCATGCACGCACAGACACACACACCCATGCACGCACACACACGCGCACACACACACAAACACATGCGCGCTCACACACACACGCACACATACACACGCGCATGCACATACCCACACTCACACACACACACACATACACACACACATGCGCACTCTCTCTCTCTCACCCCCCCCCCCCCACACACACACACACACACAGACACACACACATGCTCGTGCGCACACTCTCTCGCACACATATACACACACGCGTGCACGCACACACACGCACACCCATGCAAGAACACACACACACACACGCACATAAACACACGCGCATGCACAAACATACGCGTGCATATTCACACACGCGTGCATACACAGACACACGCACGCGCATACGCCCACACACACGCGTTTGCACACACACACTCTCTCTCTCTGACACACACACACACACGTGCGCACACCCACACACACGCTCATGCGCGCACACACACTTACACATGCACGCACACACGCACACGCGTGCGTACACACACACAAACACGTGTGCGTGCACACTCACAAACACGCACGCGGGTGCACACGCGGGCGTGCATACACACATACATGCATACACGTACACACGCACGCACACACACACACACACGGGCGCACACACACATACATGCATATACGAACGTACGCACAGACACACACACACCCGTGCGTGCACCCACACGCACACATTCACATGCACGCTCACGGACACACACACACACACGCACACACAAACACACACACACACACACACACACGCGCGTATTAACACTTACACACAGTCGCATGTACACACACACACACGTACGTGCACGCACACACACACGCGTGCGCGTGCTCACATGCACACGCATGCACGTACTCACACAAATTCACACAGCCACACACACACACGCGCGTGCTCACATTCTTAAATACACACAAGCGTGCGTGCGCACACACACACTCACACGCGCGCACACACGCATACACACGCGCGCACATACATGCACACACACACACAAGCACACTCTCTATCACACACGCACACACACACACGTGCGCACAACCACACAAACACACGCGTGCGTGCGTACACAGTTACACACGCACGCACGCACACACACACACACACGCACACACACACACACACACGCGCACACACACACACGTGCGTACTCAAACAGACACACACGCGCGTGCGCGCACTCACACAGACACATACAAGCACGCAGGCGCACGCACACACACACGCACACTCGTGCGCACACACTCTCACTCTATCTCACACACACACACACACTCGTGCACACGCTCTCTCTCTCTCACACACAAACACACACACACACACGCATGCACACTCACGCGTGCACACACTTATACACACGTGCACGCTCACACACACACGCATACAAACACACGTGCGTGCACACACACACGCGCGTGCACATACCCACACGCACCACACACACACACGTACACAGATACGTGCACACTCTCTCTCTCTCTCTATCTCTCTCACACACACACACAAACGCGTGCGCACACACAAACACAAGCACACACAAACACACAGACACACACATGCTCGTGCACACACGCACACACACATGCTCGTGTGCACACTCTATCACACACATATACACACACGCGTGCACACACACACACACGCACTCCCATGCAAGAACATACACACGCACATAAACCCACGCGCGTGCACAAACATATGCGTGCATATTCACACACGCACGCACACACACAAACACACGCGCATACACACACACACACGTTCGCACATTCTCTCTCTCTCTCTCTCTCTCACACACACACACACACACACACATGCACACACACGCATGAATACACACACACACACAAACACATGCGCGCGCACACTCACTCACACGCAAGCGGGAGCACACGCGGGCGTGCACACACACATACATGCATACACACACGCACAGACACACATACCCGTGCGTGCACCCACGCGCACACAAACACGTGCACGCTCACGCACACACACACACCGACGCACACACACACACGTGTGTGCACACAAACACATACACACGTGCACCGACACACACAGACATACAAACACACACGCACGCGTATTAACACGTACACATATTCGCGTGCGCACACACACACACACATGCACGCGCACACACACACACGTGCACGCGCACACATATGCGCGCGCGTCCGCATATTCTTAAATACACACAAGCGCGCGCGTGCACACACACACACGTGCACAGAAACAAACGGGCGCACATACATACACGCACAAACACACACACACACACGCATGCGCACACACACTCTCTCTCTCACACACACACACACATGCATGCAAACACACACGCGCGTGCCAGCTTACACTTACACACACGCACAGGCGCGCACACGCTTGTGCTCGCACACACACACACACACACGCATGCACGCTTACACAAACACACACACACACACACACACACACACAAACAAACGCGTGTGCACACACACACAAGCACACACGGGCACACACACATGCTCGTGCGCACACTCTCTCTCACACACATACACACACGCGTGCGCGCGCACACACACACACACACACAAGAACACACACACGTACATAAACTCACGCGCGTGCACAAATGCACGCGTGCATATACACACGCGCGCGCACATACGCACATACACACGCGTGCGCACACACACACACACACATACACACGCGTTCGCACACACACACATACACACTCTCTCTCTCTCTCACAAACACACGCGTGCACACACACACACACGTGCGCCGACATACGCACATACATGCGCCAACACACACACACACACACACACGCGTGCTTACATACACACACAGACACGTGCGCGCGCATACTCATACACACACATACACACGCATATGCATACACACGCACACTCCCGTGCATGCACACACACGCACACACACACACACATTCACGTGCGCGCTCACTCACACATGCACAAACACACACGTGCGTGAACACACACACACACACACGTGCGACAACACGCACACAAACACACAAGCGCGCGTGTTATAACATACACACACCCGCGTGCGCACACACACACACACACGTGCACGCACAAACATTCACGCGTGCACGCACACACATGCACACGCACACACGCACGCGCACACACACACACACACAACCATACACACACCCACACCCACACGCAAACAAACACACACGCGCGCGTGCGCACACACACATACACACACACAGGTACAAACACACACACACACACACACACACGCACGCAAACACAGACTCGTGCGCACACTCTCTTACACACACACAAACATGCATACACACATGCGTGCGTACACTCAGACACACGTGCACACGCACAATCAAATACAAGCACATACACATACACACACACACACTCGCATGCACACACACACGTGCACACACCCACACACACACACACACACACACACACACCACACACACACACTTACACACACACATGCGCACTTACTCTCTCTTTACACACACGTGCGCGCACACACACAAACGCGTGTACACACACACACACACACACAACCACACACAGACACACACACATGCTGGTGCACACACTTTCTCACACACATATCCACACACACGTGCGCACACACACGCACACCCACGCAAGAACACACACACGCGCGTGCACAAACATACGTGTGCATATTCAGACACACGCACACACACACACGGGTATACACACACACACACGCGCATTCGCACACACTCTCTCTCTCTCTCTCTCTCTCTCACACACACACACACACATACACACACACACATGCGCACACCCACACACACACGCTCGTGCACGCACACACACTTACACACACACGCATGCATACACACGCGTGCGTACACACACACACAAACACGTGTGCACGCACACTGACACACACGTGGGCGCGGGCGCACACGTACAGTCATACACGCACGCACGAACGCACAGACACACACACCCGTGCGCGCACCCACCCGTACACAAACACGTGCATGCTCACGCACACACACACGCGCGCACATACATGCACACACACACACAAGCACACTCTCTATCACACACGCACACACACACACACACACGTGCGCACAACCACACAAACACACGCGTGCGTGCGCACACAGTTACACACGCACGCACGCACACACACACACACACGCGCACACACACACACACACACGCACACACACACACACACACACGCGCGCGTGCGTACTCAAACAGACACACACGCGCGTGCGCGCACTCACACAAACACATACAAGCACGCAGGCGCACGCACACACACACGCACACTCGTGCGCACACACTCTCTCTCTCTCTCTCACACACACACACACACTCGTGCACACACTCTCACACACACAAACACACACACACACACACACACACACGCATGCACACTCACGCGTGCGCACACTTATACACACGTGCACGCTCACACACACACGCATACAAACACACGTGCGTGCATACACACACACACACGCGTGCACATACCCACACACACCACACACACACACGTACACAGATACGTGCACACTCTCTCTCTCTATCTATCTATCTCTCTCTCACACACACACACAAACGCGTGCGCACACACAAACACAAGCACACACAAACACACAGACACACACATGCTCGTGCACACACGCACACACACATGCTCGTGTGCACACTCTATCACACACATATACACACACGCGTGCACACACACACATACACACGCACTCCCATGCAAGAACATACACACGCACATAAACCCACGCGCGTGCACAAACATATGCGTGCATATTCACACACGCACGCACACACACACAAACACACGCGCATACACACACACACACACGTTCGCACACACTCTCTCTCTCCCTCTCTCACACACACACACACATGCACACACACGCGTGAATACACACACACACACAAACACATGCGCGCGCACACTCACTCACACGCAAGCGGGAGCACACGCGGGCGTGCACACACACATACATGCATACACACACGCACAGACACACATACCCGTGCGCGCACCCACGCGCACACAAACACGTGCACGCTCACGCACACACACACACACACACACACTGACGCACACACACACGTGTGTGCACACAAACACATACACACGTGCACCGACACACACAAACATACAAACACACACGCACGCGTATTAACACGTACACATATTCGCGTGCGCACACACACACACATGCACGCGCACACACACACACACGTGCACGCACACACATATGCGCGCGCGTCCACATATTCTTAAATACACACAAGCGCGCGCGTGCACACACACACACACATGCACAGAAACAAACGGGCGCACATACATACACGCACAAACACACACACACACACGCGTGCGCACACACACTCTCTCTCTCTCTCTCACACACACACACACATGCATGCAAACACACACGCGCGTGCCAGCTTACACTTACA
Organism: Lathyrus sativus; assembly: GCA_963859935.3. NCBI lineage: Eukaryota > Viridiplantae > Streptophyta > Magnoliopsida > Fabales > Fabaceae > Lathyrus > Lathyrus sativus. The sequence goes on along the minus strand of CAWUDS030001341.1, from coordinate 184,601 downwards.
CACACGCACAGGCGCGCACACGCTTGTGCTCGCACACACACACACACACACACGCATGCACGCTTACACAAACACACACACACACACACACACACAAACAAACGCGTGTGCACACACACACAAGCACACACGGGCACACACACATGCTCGTGCGCACACTCTCTCTCACACACATACACACACGCGTGCGCGCGCACACATACACACACAAGAACACACACACGTACATAAACTCACGCGCGTGCACAAGCGCACGCGTGCATATACACACGCGCGCGCACATACGCACATACACACACGCGTGCGCACACACACACACACACACACATACACGCGCGTTCGCACACACACACATACACTCTCTCTCTCTCTCTCTCACACAAACACACGCGTGCACACACACACACACACGTGCGCCGACATACGCACATACATGCGCCAACACACACACACACACGCGTGCTTACATACACACACAGACACGTGCGCGCGCATACTCATACACACACATACACACGCATATGCATACACACGCACACTCCCGTGCATGCACACACGCGCACACACACACATTCACGTGCGCGCTCACTCACACATGCACAAACACACACGTGCGTGAACACACACACACACGTGCGCCAACACGCACACAAACACACAAGCGCGCGTGTTATAACATACACACACCCGCGTGCGCACACACACACACACACGTGCACGCACAAACATTCACGCGTGCACGCACACACATGCACACGCACACACGCACGCGCACACACACACACACACACACACACACAACCACACACACACCCACACCCACACGCAAACAAACACACACGCGCGCGTGCGCACACACACATACACACACACAGGTACAAACACACACACACACACGCGCACGCAAACACATACTCGTGCGCACACTCTCTCACACACACACAAACATGCATACACACACGCGTGCGTACACTCAGACACACGTGCACACGCACAATCAAATACAAGCACATACACATACACACACACACTCGCATGCACACACACACGTGCACACACACACACACACACACACACACACACACACACACACACACACACACACACACGCACCACACACACACACACTTACACACACACATGCGCACTTACTCTCTCTTTACACACACGTGCGCGCACACACACAAACGCGTGTACACACACACACACAACCACACACAGACACACACACACATGCTGGTGCACACACTTTCTCACACACATATCCACACACGCGTGCGCACACACACACGCACACCCACGCAAGAACACACACACGCGCGTGCACAAACATACGTGTGCATATTCACACACACGCACACACACACACACGGGTATACACACACACACACGCGTATTCGCACACTCTCTCTCTCTCTCTCTCACACACACACACACACACACATACACACACACACACACATGCGCACACCCACACACACACGCTCGTGCGCGCACACACACTTACACACACACACGCATGCATACACACGCGTGCGTACACACACACACACACAAACACGTGTGCGCGCACACTGACACACACGTACGCGGGCGCACACGTGGGCGCGCACGCACACATACAGTCATACACGCACGCACGAACGCACAGACACACACACCCGTGCGCGCATCCACCCGTACACAAACACGTGCATGCTCACGCACACACACACGCATGGACACACACACACATACGTGCGCCGAAACACACACACACACACACACAAACACACACGCGCGCGTATTAACACGTACACACACTCGCGTGCGCACACACATACACGTGCACGCACACAAACACGTGTGCGCGCATGCACATACACACGCACGCACGTACACCAACAAATTCACACAGCGACACACACGCGCGCGCGCGTGCTCACATTCTTAAACACATAAAATCGCGCGCGTGCGCCCACACACACACACACGCACAAATGCGAGCGCATATTCACACACACACACACACACACACTCACACATTCACGCGTGCGCACACTCTCTCTCTCTCTCTCTCACACACACACACACACATGCACACACACACACACACACACATACACGTGCCAGCGCACACTTACACACAAGCACACGCGCGCGCACACTCACACGCATCCACGCACGCACAAACACGCACACACACACACACAAACGCGTGTGCGCACACACACAAGCACACACGGGCACACACACATGCTCGTGTGCACACACTCTCACACACACATAGACACACGCGTGCGTGCAAACACACACACACACACAAGAACACACATACACACACATAAACTCACGCTCATGCACAAACACACGCGTGCATATACACACACGCGTGCACATACACACCTACACACACACGTGCACACACACACACGCGCGCACGCGTTCGCATACTCTCTCTCTATATCTCTATCACACACACACACACGCACATGTGCGGACACCCACAAACACAAACGTGTGTGCGCACACACACTTGCACACGCACACACGCATACACGCACACACACACGCGTGCTTACTCACACACACAGACATGTGCGCACGCACACACACACACACACATAAACACGTGCATGCGTGTGCGCACACACACACACACGTAAACACGTACACAGAAACACACTCCCGTGCACACACAGACGCACACACACACACACGTGCGTGAACACACACACATACGTGCGTGAACACACACACACACGTGCGCCATTAAGCACACACACAAAAACACACGCGCGCATGTTAACACGTACACACACTCGCGTGCGCACACACACACACACGTGCACGCACACACATACACACGTGCACGCGCACACATGCACACGCATGCACGCATACACACAGCCACCCACACCCACCCACCCACAGGCAGACACACACACACACGCGCGCGCGTGTGCACACACACACACACACATACATACACACGAACTTACAAACACACACGCGTGCACATAAGCACGCGCGTGCACATACACACACGCACGCACACATACTCATGCGCACACTCTCTTTCACACGCACAAACACACACACGCACACACTTGCATGCACACACATGCGGTCGTACACTTACACACACGTGCGCACGCAAACTCAGACACAAGCACACGCACGCGCGTGCTTGTGCGTGCACACACACACACACGCATGCACGCATGCATGCAAGCATGCACGCACGCACAGACACACTCACCCATGCATGCACACACGCGCGCACACACACACAAACACGTGCGCGCTCACACACACACACACACAAACACACGTGCGTGCACATACCCACACGCACCACACACACACACGTACACACACACATGCACACTCTCTCTCACACACACACACATACACACACACACACACGTGCGCACACACCCACACACACAAATGCGTGTGCACATACAGACATACACACATGCTCGTGCGCACACTCTCTCACACACATATACACACACGCGTGCACGCACACACACGCACACCCATGCAAGAACACACACAGACGCACATAAACACACGTGCATGCACAAACATACGCGTGCATATTCACACACGCGCGCACACACAGACACACGCACGCGCATACGCACACACGCGCGCGTTCGCACACACACACACACACACACACACACACACACACACACACACACACACACACACACTCTCTCTCTCTCACACACACACACACGTGCGCACACCCACACACACACGCTCGTGTGTGCACGCACACAAGCACACGCGTGCGTACGCACACAAAAACACGTGCACGCGGGTGCACACGCGGGCGCGCATACACACATACATGCATACACGTACACACGCACGCACACACACACACACACAGGCGCAAACACATACATACATGCATATACGCACGCACGCAAAGACACCGACACACCCGTGCACGCACCCACGCGCACACAAGCACGTGCACGCTCACGCACACACACACACACACACACACACACACGTGCGTGCACACACACACACACACATGTGCGCCGACACACATATAAACACACACGCGCGCGTATTAACACTTACACACAGTCGCATGCACACACACACACACACACGCACGTGCACGAACACACACACGCGTGCACGCGCTCTCATACACACGCACACACGTACTCACACAAATTCACACAGCCACAGACATAAGCGCGCGCGTGCTCACATTCTTAAATACACACAAGCGTGCGTGCGCGCACACACACTCACACGCGCACACACACACATACACACGCGCGTGCACAGAAACACACGCGGGCACATACACGCACACACACAAGCACACTCTCTCTCACATACACGCACACACACACGTGCGCACACCCACACAAACACACGCGTGCGCGCGCACACAGTTACACACGCACGCACGCACACACACACGTGCATGTACACACGCGGGTGCGTACTCAAACAGACACACACGCGCGTGCGCTTCACTCACACACACACACACATACAAGCACGCAGGCGCACGCGCACACACACACACACATACTCGTGCACACACACTCTCTCACACACACACACACACACACTCGTGCGCACACACTCTCTCTCACACACACACACTCGTGCGCACACTCTCTCTCTCTCTCACACACACACACACACTCGTGCGCACACTCTCTCTCACACACACAAACACACACACACACACACACACGCATGCACACACACGCGTGCGCACACTTATACACACATGCACACACACACTCAGACACAAGCACACGCACGCGCACACTTGTACGCGCGCACACACGCATGCATGCACGCACGCACGCACAGACACACACACACCCGTGCACGCACACACGCGTGCACACACACACAAACACGTGTGCACTCACAAACACACGCACACAAACACACGTGCGTGCATAAACACACACGCGTGCACATACCCACACACGCCACACACACACACACGTACACACACACACGTGTGCACTCTCTCTCTCTCACACACACACACATGCGCACACACATACACAAACGCGTGTGCATATACACACACACAAGCACACACAGACACACACACATGCTCGTGCGCACACTCTCTCACACACATATACGCACACGCGTACACACACACACACCCACGCACACCCACGCAAGAACACACACACGTACATAAACACATGCGCGTGCAAAAACATACGCGTGCATATTACCACACGCGCGCACACACATACCCACACGCACATACACACACGCGCGTTCACACACACTCTCTCTCTCTCTCTCTCTCTCTCACACACACACACACACACACACACACGTGCGCACACCCTTACACACACGTGCGCACACCCACACCCACACGCTCATGCATGCGCACACACTTACACATGCACGCACGCACACACACACAAACACGTGCGCGAGCACAATCACACACGCGCACAGCGGGCGCCCACGCTGGCGTGCACACTCACATACATGCATACACGTACACACGCACGCACAAACACACACACACGTGCGCGCACCCACACGCACACAATCACGTGCACGCTAACGCACACGCACACACACGCACATGCGTGCGCACACACACACGTGCGTCGACACACACACACACACAAACACACACGCGTGCGTATTATCACTTACACACACTCGCGTGCATGCACACACACGCACGTGCACGCACAGACACATGCTTGCACGCGCACATACACACGCGCGCACGTACACGCATAAATTCACACAGCCACACACACACACACACACATACACACACAGACACACGCGCGTGCAAAGAAGCACACGTGCACACATACAAGCACGCACACAAGCACACTCTCTCTCACACACACGCACACACACGTGCGTACACCCACACAAACACACGCGTGCGTGCATACACAGTTACACACGCACGCACGCACATACACACACACACACGTGCATGCAAACACACGCGTGCATACACACACATACACACACACACACTCACATGCGCGCGCACCCTCACACAAACATACACGCGCGTGTGCGCACTCACACGCACATTCATACAAGCACGCAGGCGCATACAGACACACACACCCGTGCGCGCACACACGCGCACACACACTGAAACATGTGCTCGCTCATACACACACAAACGCCTGTGCACACACACACACACACGCACGCATGCTCTCGTGTGCGTACTCTCACTCACACACACACACGTGTGCACATATACACACACGAGCGCGCGTGTGCGCACAAACACACACACACATACACACGCGCACACAGACACACACGCACACAGACACACGCACGCGTGTATGCACATAAACACACGCGCACACACACACACACGCATACACACACACACACGTACCCACACGCAAACACACGTGCGCACACTCTCACACACACACAACACACACACGTGCGCACACACACACACACAAACGCGTATGCACACACACAAACACACACGCACACACAAACGCTCGTGCGCACACTCTCTCACACACACATACACACACACACACGTGCACACACACGCACACACACGCCCTTAAATACACGTGTGTGCATCAACACATGCGTGCATATACACACACGCGCGTGCACACATACTCACACGCACAGACACACCTATATACACACGTGTTCGTACATTGTCTCTCTCTCTCTCACTCACACACACATGTGTGCACAGCCACACACACACGCACTTAAACACACGTGCGTGTATAATCACACGCGTGCATATACACACACGCGCACACACACACACATACACACATACACACACGCGTTCGCACACTCTCTCTCTCTCTCTCTCTCACTCACACACACACACACACACACACACACACACACGTGTGCACACCAACACATAAACACTTACACACGCACGCACACACACACACACACGCATGCATGCACACGCGTACGCACACACACACACACACGTACACACACACACAAACACGTGCGCGCTTACACACACTCACACACGTGCGTGCACACACACACACACACACACACACATAAACACACACGCGCGTTTGCTAACACGTACACACACTCGCG
>CAWUDS030001341.1:147500-172500 GCA_963859935.3 Lathyrus sativus | reverse complement strand
ACGCGCGTTCGTACACACACTCTGTCTCTCTCCCTCTCTCTCTCACACACACACACACACACGTGCGCAAACCCACACGCACACGCTCGTGCGCGTACACGCACTTACACACGCACGAACGCACACACACATACACACACACACGCATGCAGACACACGCATGCATACACACACAATCACGTGCGCGCGCACACTCACACACAAGCACGTGGGAGTGCACACACACATCAATTCATACATGCACGCACGGACACACACACCCAGGCGCGCACCTACCCGCACACAAACATGTGCACGCTCACGCACACATGCATAAACACACACGTGCGTGAACACACACACGTGCGCCAACAAGCACACGCACACAAACACACACACGCGCGTGTTAACTCACACAAACACTCGCGTGCGCACACGCACACACGTGCACGCACAGACATACACGCGTGCTCGCATACACATGCACACGCATGCACGCACGTACACACACCCACACACACACACCCACACACAGACAAACAGACACGCGCGCGTGCACAAACACACACACATACACACACACGTACAAACACACACGCGTGTGTGCACATACACACATGCACGCACACACACACACACACACGCAAACACACACTCGTGCGCACACTCTCTCACACACACACACACTCGCATACACACACGCGTGCGCACAGTTAAACACACATGCGCACGCACAATCAGATACAAGCACATACACATACACACACACTCGCATGCACACACACACGTGCACACACCCACCCACCCACCCACACACACACCCACACGCACCACACACACACACACACACACACACACACTTACACACACATGCGCATTTACTCTCTCTTTACACACACGTGCGCACGCACACACAAACGCGTGTACACACACACACACAACCACACACAGACACACACACATGCTGGTGCGCGCACTTTCTCACACACATATCCACACACACGTGCGCACACACACACGCACACCCACGCAAGAACACACACGCGCGCGTGCACAAACATACGTGTGCATATTCACACACACGCACACACACACACACACACACACACACACACACGGGTATACACACACACACACGCATTCGCACACACTTTTTCTCTCTCTCTCTCTCTCTCTCACACACACACACACACACACACACACACACGTGCGCACACCCACACACACACGCTCGTGCGTGCACACACACTTACACACACAAACGCATGCACACACACGCGTGCGTACACACACACAAACACGTGTGCACGGACACTGACACACACGCACGCGGGCGCACACGTGGGCGCCCACGCACACATACAGTCATACACGCACGCACGAACGCACAGACACACACACCCGTGCGCGCACCCACCCGCACACAAACATGTGCATGCTCACGCACACACACACGCACGCACACACACACATACGTGCGCCGACACACACATACACACACACACACAAACACACACGCGCGCGTATTAACACGTACACACACTCGCATGCGCACATACATACACGTGCACGCACACAAACACGTGTGCGCGTATGCACATACACACGCACAAACGTACCCCAACAAATTCACACAGCGACACACACACGCGCGGGCATGCTCACATTCTTAAATACATAAAATCGCGCGCGTGCGCCCACACACACACGCGCGCACAGACGCGGGCGCATATTCACACACACACACACACACACACACACACACACATTCACGCGTGCGCACTCTCTCTCTCTCTCTCTCTCTCACACACACACACACACACATGCACACACACACACACACACATACACGTGCCAGCGCACACTTACACACAACTACACGCGCGCGCACACTCACACGCATGCACGCACGCACAAACACGCACACACACACACAAACGCGTGTGCGCACACACACAAGCACACACGGGCACACACACATGCTCGTGCGCACACACTCTCACACACACATAGACACACGCGTGCGTGCAAACACACAAACACACACAAGAACACACACACACACACACATAAACTCACGCTCGTGCACAAACACACGCGTGCATATACACACACGCGTGCACATACACACCTACACACACACACGTGCACACACACACAAGCGCGCACGCATTCGCATACTCTCTCTCTCTCTCTCTATCACACACACACACACACACGTGCGGACACCCACAAACACAAACGTGTATGCATACACACACTTGCACACGCACACACGCATACACGCACAAACACACACGCGTGCTTACTCACACACACAGACATGTGCGCACACACACACACACAGACATGTGCGCACGCACACACACACACACACACAAACACGTGCACGCGTGTGCGCACACACACACACACACACGTAAACACGTACACAGACACACACTCCCGTGCACACACAGACGCACACACACACACATGTGCGTGAACACACACACATACGTGCGTGAACACACACACACACACGTGCGCCAATAAGCACACACACACAAACACACACACGCGCATGTTAACACGTACACACACTCGCGTGCGCACACACACACACGTGCACGCACACACATACATGCATGCACGCGCACACATGCACACGCATGCACGCATACACACAGCCACACACACACCCACACCCATACGCAGACACACACACACACACACACGCGCGCGCGCTTGTGCACACACACACACATACATACACACGAACGTACAAACACACGCGCGTGCACACAAGCACGCGCGTGCACATACACACACGCACGCACACATACTCATGCGCACACTCTCTTTCACACGCACAAACACACACACACACACACACTCGCATGCACACACACGCGGTCGTACACTTACACACACGTGCGCACGCAAACTCAGACACAAGCACACGCACACGCGTGCTTGTGCGTGCACACACACACACGCATGCACGCATGCATGCAAGCATGCACGCACGCACAGACACACTCGCCCATGCATGCACACACGCGCGCACACACACACAAACACGTGCGCGCTCACACACACAAACACACAAACACACGTGCGTGCACATACCCACACGCACCACACACACACACACACACACGTACACACACATGCGCACTCTCTCTCTCTCTCTCACACACACACACACACACACACACACACACGTGCGCACACACACACACAAACGCGTGTGCACACACAGACATACACACATGCTCGTGCACACACTCTCTCACACACATATACACACACGCGTGCATGCACACACACGCACACCCATGCAAGAACACACACACACGCACATAAACACACACGCATGCACAAACATACGCGTGCATATTCACACACGCGCGCACACACAGACACACGCACGCGCATACGCACACACGCGCGCGTTCGCACGCACACACACACACACACTCTCTCTCTCTCTCTCTCACACACACACACACACACATGTGCGCACACCCACACACACACGCTCGTGTGTGTGCACACACACTTACACATGCACGCACACAAGCACACGCGTGCGTACGCACACAAAAACACGTGCAAGCGGGTGCACACGCGGGCGCGCATACACACATACATGCATACACATACACACGCACGCACTCACTCACACACACACGGGCGCAAACACACACATACATGCATATACGCACGCACGCAAAGACACACACACCCGTGCGCGCACCCACGCGCACACAAGCACGTGCACGCTCACGCACACACACACACACGCACACACACACACACACACACACACACACGTGCGTGCACACACACACACACACATGTGCGCCGACACACACATAAACACACTCGTGCGCATACACTCTTTCTCTCACACACACACACACACACTCGTGCGCACACTCTCTCTCTCTCTCACACACACACACACACACTCGTGCGCACACTCTCTCTCACACACACAAACACACACACACACGCATGCACACACACGCGTGCGCACACTTATACACACATTCACACACACACTCAGACACAATCACATGCACGCGCGCACTTGTACGCGCACACACACGCATGCATGCACGCACGCACCCACAGACACACACACACACAACCGTGCACGCGCACACGCGCGCACACGCGCACAAACACGTGTGCGCTCACAAACACACGCACACAAACACACGTGCGTGCATACACACACTCGCGTGCACATACCCACACGCGCCACACACACACACGTACACACACACGTGCGCACTCTCTCTCTCTCTCTCACACACACACACATGAGCACACACATACACAAACGCGTGTGCACACACACACACACACACACACACAAGCACACACAGACACACACACATGCTCGTGCGCACACTCTCTCACACACATATACGCACACACACACACACGCACACCCATGCAAGAATACACACACGTACATAAACACATGCGCGTGCAAAAACATACGGGTGCATATTAACACACGCGCACACACACACACACGCAAATACACACACGCGCGTTCACACTCTCTCTCTCTCTCTCTCTCACACACACACACACACACACACACACACACACACACGTGCGCACACCCACACCCACACGCTCATGCGTGCACACACACTTACACATGCACGCACGCACACACACACACAAACACGTGCGCGAGCACACTCACACACGCGCACGCGGGCGCACACGCTGGCTTGCACACACACATACATGCATACACGTACACACGCACGCACGAACACGCACACACGTGCGCGCACCCACACGCACACAATCACGTGCACGCTCACGCACACGCACACACACACACATGCGTGCACACACACACACACACGTGCGCCGACACACACACACACAAACACACACGCGCGCGTATTATCACTTAAACACACTCGCGTGCGCGCACACACACTCACATGCACGCACAGACACATGCGTGCACACGCACGTACACGCATAAATTCACACAGCCACACACACACACACGCATACACACACAGACACACGCGCGTGCAAAGAAGCACACGCGCACACATACACGCAAGCACACAAGCACACTCTCTCTCACACACACGCACACACACGTGCGTACACCCACACAAACACACGCGTGCGCACATACACAGTTACACACGCACGCATGCACATACACACACGCGTGCATGCAAACACACGCGTCCGTACACACACATACACACACACACACATGCGCGCGCACCCTCACACGAACATACACACGCGTGTGCGCACTCACACGCACATGCATACAAGCACGCAGGCGCACACAGACACACACACCCGTGCGCGCACACACGCGCACACACACTGAAACATGTGCTCGCTCATACACACACACACACACATGCACGCATGCGCTCGTGCGCGTACTCTCACTCACACACACACACACACACACACGTGTGCACATATACACACACGAGCGCGCGTGTGCGCACAAACACACACACACACACATACACGCGCACACAGACACACACGCACACACACACACGCACGCGTGTATGCACATAAACACACGCGCACACACACACGCACGCACACACACACACACGTACCCACACGCAAACACACGTGCGCACACTCTCACACACACACACAAACACACACACGTGCGCACACACACACACACAAACGCATATGCACACACACAAACACACACGCACACACAAACGCTCGTGCGCACACTCTCTCACACACACATACACACACACGTGCACACACACGGTCGTGCGCACACTCTCTCACACACACATACACACACACGTGCACACACACACACGCCCTTAAACACACGTGTGTGCATCAACACATGCGTGCATATACACACACGCGCGTGCACACACACTCACACGCACAGACACACACATATACGCACGTGTTCGTACATTGTCTCTCTCTCTCTCTCACTCACACACACATGTGCGCACAGCCACACACACGTACTTAAACACACGTGCGTGCATATACACACACGTGCGTGCATATACACACACGCGCACACACACACACACATACACACATACACACACGCGTTCGCACACACACTTTCTCTCTCTCACTCACTCACACACACACTCACACGTGTGCACACCAACACATAAACACTTACACACGCACGCACACACACACACGCATGCATGCACACGCGTGAGCACACACACACACACACATACACACACACACACGCACTCACACACACACACACAAACACGTGCACGCTTACACACACTCACACACGTGCGTGCACACACACACACACACATAAACACACACGCGCATTTGCTAACACATACACACACTCGCGTGCACACACACACGTGCACACATACACACACGTGTGCGCGCACACACATACGCACGCATGCACGCACACACGCACACACATTCACCCAGATGCACACAAACACCCACACGCAGACACACACACACACACGTGCACGCGCACACTCACACACACACACACAAACATGCGTGCGCATGCGCTTATACACACACACACGCACGCATTCACGCGGACACACTCACGTGCACGCTCGCACACACCCATGCATGCACGCACGCACGCAAGCGCACACACACATATACGTGCGAGCACACATGCGCGCGCACACACAATCGCACACACTCACGTGCACTCACACACACAAATACACATGTGCGCCGACACACACACAAACACACGTGCGCGTGCTTACACATACACACACTCACGTGCGCACACACACATACACAAACACACACACACACACGCATACACGCACGCACACACACGCGTGCTTACTCACACACACAGACATGTGCGCACGCACACACACACAGACATGTGCGCACGCACACACACACACACAAACACGTGCACGCGTGTGCGCACACACACACACACACACACGTAAACACGTACACAGACACACACTCCCGTGAACACACAGACGCACACACACACACACATGTGCGTGAACACACACACATACGTGCGTGAACACACACACACACACGTGCGCCAATAAGCACACACATACAAACACACACACGCGCATGTTAACACGTACACACACTCGCGTGCGCACACACACACACACGTGCACGCACACACATACATGCATGCACGCGCACACATGCACACGCATGCACGCATACACACAGCCACACACACACCCACACCCATACGCAGACACAAACACCCGCGCGCGCGCGTGTGCACACACACACACATACATACACACGAACGTACAAACACACGCGCGTGCACACAAGCACGCGCGTGCACATACACACACGCACGCACACATACTCATGCGCACACTCTCTTTCACACGCACAAACACACACACACACACACTCGCATGCACACACACGCGGTCGTACACTTACACACACGTGCGCACGCAAACTCAGACACAAGGACACGCACACGCGTGCTTGTGCGTGCACACACACACACGCATGCACGCATGCATGCAAGCATGCACGCACGCACAGACACACTCGCCCATGCATGCACACACGCGCGCACACACACACAAACACGTGCGCGCTCACACACACACACAAACACACGTGCGTCCACATACCCACACGCACCACACACACACACACACACGTACACACACATGCGCACTCTCTCTCTCTCACACACACACACACACACAAACGCGTGTGCACACACAGACATACACACATGCTCGTGCACACACACTCTCTCACACACATATACACACACGCGTGCGTGCACACACACGCACACCCATGCAAGAACACACACACACACGCATGCACAAACATACGCGTGCATATTCACACACGCGCGCACACACAGACACACGCACGCGCATACGCACACGCGCGCGCGTTCGCACGCACACACACACACTCTCTCTCTCTCTCTCACACACACACACACACACGTGCGCACACCCACACACACACACACACGCTCGTGTGTGCACACACACTTACACATGCACGCACACAAGCACACGCGTGCGTACGCACACAAAAACACGTGCAAGCGGGTGCACACGCAGGCGCGCATACACACATACATGCATACACGTACACACGCACGCACTCACACACACACACACACGGGCGCAAACACACACATACATGCATATACGCACGCACGCAAAGACACACACACCCGTGCGCGCACCCACGCACACACAAGCACGTGCACGCTCACGCACACACACACACACACGCACACACACACACACACACACACGTGCGTGCACACACACACACACATGTGCGCCGACACACACATAAACACACTCGTGCGCATACACTCTTTCTCTCACACACACACACACTCGTGCGCACACTCTCTCTCTCACACACACACACACTCGTGCGCACACTCTCTCTCACACACACAAACACACACACACACACACACGAATGCACACACACGCGTGCGCACACTTATACACACATTCACACACACACTCAGACACAAGCACATGCACGCGCGCACTTGTACGCGCACACACACGCATGCATGCACGCACGCACCCACAAACACACACACACACACCCGTGCACGCGCGCACGCGCGCACACGCGCACAAACACGTGTGCGCTCACAAACACACGCACACAAACACACGTGCGTGCATACACACACTCGCGTGCACATACCCACACGCGCCACACACACACACGTACACACACACGTGCGCACTCTCTCTCTCTCTCTCTCACACACACACACACATGAGCACACACATACACAAACGCGCGTGCACACACACACACACACACAAGCACACACAGACACACACACATGCTCGTGCGCACACTCTCTCACACACATATACGCACACACACACACACGCACACCCATGCAAGAATACACACACGTACATAAACACATGCGCGTGCAAAAACATACGCGTGCATATTAACACACGCGCGCACACACACACACACACACGCAAATACACACACGCGCGTTCACACACTCTCTCTCTCTCTCTCTCACACACACACACACGTGCGCACACCCAGACCCACACGCTCATGCGTGCACACACACTTACACATGCACGCACGCACACACGCACACAAACACGTGCGCGAGCACACTCACACACGCGCACGCGGGTGCACACGCTGGCTTGCACACACACATACATGCATACACGTACACACGCACGCACGAACACACACACACGTGCGCGCACCCACACGCACACAATCACGTGCACGCTCACGCACACGCACACACACACATGCGTGCACACACACACACACACGTGCGCCGACACACACACACACAAACACACACGCACGCGTATTATCACTTACACACACTTGCGTGCGCGCACACACACTCACGTGCACGCACAGACACATGCGTGCGCACGCACGTACACGCATAAATTCACACAGCCACACACACACACGCATACACACACAGACACACGCGCGTGCAAAGAAGCACACGCGCACACATACACGCACGCACACAAGCACACTCTCTCTCACACACACGCACACACACGTGCGTACACCGACACAAACACACGCGTGCGCACATACACAGTTACACACGCACGCACGCACATACACACACACGCGTGCATGCAAACACACGCGTGCATACACACACATACACACACACACACACTCACATGCGCGCGCACCCTCACACGAACATACACACGCGTGTGCGCACTCACACGCACATGCATACAAGCACGCAGGCGCACACAGACACACACACCCGTGCGCGCACACGCGCACACACACTGAAACATGTGCTCGCTCATACACACACACACACAACGTCTGTGCACACACACACACACACGCATGCGCTCGTGCGCGTACTCTCACTCACACACACACACACACACACACACACGAGCGCGCGTGTGCGCACAAACACACACACACATACACACGCGCACACAGACACACACGCACGCGTGTATGCACATAAACACACGCGCACACACACACGCGCACACACACACGCACGCACACACACACACACGTACCCACACGCAAACACACGTGCGCACACTCTCACACACACACAAACACACACACGTGCGTACACACACACAAACGCGTATGCACACACACAAACACACACGCACACACAAACGCTCGTGCGCACACTCTCTCACACACACATACACACACACACGTGCACACACACGGTCGTGCGCACACTCTCTCACACACACATACACACACACGTGCACACACACGTACACACACGCCATTAAACACACGTGTGTGCATCAACACATGCGTGCATATACACACACGCGCGTGCACACACACTCACACGCACAGACACACACATATACGCACGTGTTCGTACATTGTCTCTCTCTCTCTCACTCACACACACATGTGCGCACAACCACACACACACATACTTAAACACACGTGCGTGCATATACACACACGCGCGCACACACACACATACGCACATACACACACGCGTTCGCACACACACTCTCTCTCTCTCTCTCTCACTCACTCACACACACACACGTGTGCACACCAACACATAAACACTTACACACGCACGCACGCACACACACACACGCACGCATGCACACGCGTGAGCACACACACACGTACACACACACACACACGCACTCACACACACACACACAAACACGTGCGCGCTTACACACACTCACACACGTGCGTGCACACACACACACACACATAAACACACACGCGCATTTGCTAACACATACACACACTCGCGTGCACACACACACGTGCACACATACACACACGTGTGCGCGCACACACATACGCACGCATGCACTCACACACGCACACACATTCACCCAGATGCACACACACACCCACACGCAGACACACACACACACACGTGCACGCGCACACTCACACACACACACACAAACATGCGTGCGCATGCGCTTATACACACACACGCACGCATTCACGCGGACACACTCACGTGCGCGCTTACGCACACCCATGCATGCACGCACGCACGCAAGCGCACACACACATATACGTGCGAGCACACATGCGCGCGCACACACAATCGCACACACTCACGTGCACTCACACACACAAATACACATGTGCGCCGACACACACACAAACACACGTGCGCGTGCTTACACATACACACACTCACGTGCGCACACACACATACACAAACACACACACACACACACACACACACACACACACACACACACACACACACACTCAAACACACACAAACACACGCACACGCATACACGCACACACACACACGCAAACACATACACGCGCTTGTACACACACACGTGTGCATGCACACACACAAACACACGCGCACACACACACGCAAACACGCGCACGCACACACATACACGCACACGCACACGCACGCACGCACGCACTTGCACACATACACATGCCGACACACACACACACACAAAAACACACACACGCGTGGGCTAACACATACACACACTCACGTGCGCGCGCACACACCCACCCACACACACACGTGCGCGTGTACACACACACGCACGCATACACATTCACACAGATACACACACACACACACACACACACACACACTTTCAAACACACATACACGCACGCTCTTAAACACACACACACACACACACATGCGCACACACACACACACACGTGGCCACACACACACAAACGCGTATGCACACATACAGACAAGCACACATGGGCACACACGCATGCTCGTGCGCACACTCTCTCACTCACACATATACACACGCGTGCACGCGCACACACACACAAGAACACACACACGCATGCACACACACGTGTGCATACACACACACACACACGTGCACACGCACACTCACACAAACACACACGCGCATGCGTGCACTCACACCCACGCGCATACAAGCAGGCAGGCGCACACAGCCACACACACCCGTGCACGCACGCACACACACAAACACGTGCTCGCTCACACACACACACGCACACACACACAAACACGTGCACCGACACACACACAAACACACGCAAACACGCGCACACGCACACATACACACACGCGCGCGTGCATACGAACATGCAGGTACACACACAGACACGCACACACACACACACGTGTGCACACACTGTCTCTCTCTCTCACACACACACACACACACGCCCGTGCATGCACACACACACACGCACACACAAACACACGCGTGCGTGTTAACACGTACACACACAAACACACGCGTGCGTGTTAACACGTACACACACAAACACGCGTGCGCGCACACTCATACACACGCACTCACGCACACACACACATTTACATAGACACACACACACACACACACACACACACGGGCACGCGTGCACACACTCTTAAATACACACAAGCGCACGTGCACGCACACACACACACGCACGCGCACACACACACGCGCGTGCGTACAAGCAAATGCATGGACATTCACACACGCACAGACACACACACACACACGTGTGCACTCTCTCTCCCTCTCTCTCTCACACACACACACACACACACACACAAACACGCACGCGCGCGTGCGCACAAACACACATACACACACACACACGCATAGACACACACGCACACACACACACACACACACACACGCGCCCGCGTGCATACGCACACGTACGCACACACAAACACATGTGCGCACACTCTCTCTCTCTCACACACACACACACACACACACAAACGCGTGTGCACACACACACAAGCATACACGCGCACACACACGCTCGCATGCACATACATGCGTGCGCACACAAACACACACGGGCACACACACACGCTCGCATGCACATACATGCGTGTGCACTCTCTCACACACATAAATACACGCGTCCGCACACACGCACTTAAACTCACACGCGTGCACAAACACACGCGTGCATATACACATACACACATGCGCGCACACACACACACACGCACACACACACACACATACACACACGCGTTCACACACACACACACACACACACACACACACACACATACACACACGCGTTCACACACACACACACACACACACACACACACACTCTCTCTCTCTCTCTCTCTCACTCACACATGTTCGCACATCCACACACACACATACACGCATGCGCGTTCACACACGCACGCATGCACACACACACACACGCATGCACATACATGCGTACGCACACAAACACACACGGGCGCACACACACACACACACACGCGCGCACACATACACAAACACGTGTGCGCTCACACACATTTACACACGCACACACAAACACACGTGTGTGCACACACACACACACACACACGTGCGTCAACACAAACACGCACGCACGTGTGCTATCACGCACACACACTCGTGTGTGCACACACACACGTGAATACATACACATACGAGTGCACGCACACACACACACATTCACACAAACACACACACACCCACACACCCACCCACACACGCACAAACACGTGCGCGCGCACACTCACACACGCACACACGCACGTGTGCGCTCACACTCACACACGCACACGCGTACACGTGCATTTGCGTGTGTGTGTGAGTGCACACGCGTTTGCATGTGTGTGTATGTGAGTGCGTGCGTGCATGTGTGGATGTGTGTGTGTGTGCGTGTGTGTGTGCGTGTGTGTGTAAGTTTGTGTGCATGCGTGCGTGGTTGGGTGCGTGCCTGCCTGCGTATGCGTGTGTGTGTGTGTGCATGCTTGTATGCGCGTGTGTGTGCACGAGCGCGCGCACACACACGCGCGTGTGTTTTTGTGTGTGTGTGTGTGTGTGTGCACGTGTGTGTGTTTGTGTGCGGGCGTGTGTGTATGTGTGTGTATTGGCACGCACGCGCACGTGTGTTTTTCTGTGTGTGTGTGCACGTGTGTGTGTGTGTGTATGAGTGTGCGTGCGTGAGTGTGTGTGTATGTGTATGTGTGTGCACGTTTGTGTATGTGCGTGTGCACGTGCGTGTTTGTATGTGTGTGTGTGTGTGTGAGAGAGAGAGAGAATGTGTGTGTGTGTGTTTATATGTGTGTGTATGGGTGTGTGTGTGTATGCACACGCGCGCACGTGTGCGTGAGTGTGTGCATACGTGTGCGCACGCGCGCGTGCCCGTGTATGTGTTTGTGTGTGCGCATGTGTGTGTGTGTGTGAGAGAGAGAGTTTGTGCATGCGTGTGTGTGTGCATGCGTGTGTGCGTATGTACGCACGCGCGTTTGTGTGTGCGCACGTGTGTGTGTGTGTGTGTGTGTGAGAGAGAGAGAGAGAGAGAAAGAAAGAGTATGCACACGTGTGTGTGTGGGGGTGTGTGTGTCTGTGGGTAAGAGTGGGCGCACACACGTGTGTGTGTGTGTGTACGTGCGCACGGGCGTGCGTGCGGGTGTGTGTGTGTGCGCGCGCTCACACACACGCACACACAAACTCACGTGCTTACACACGCACACACATGTAGACACACACAAACACGTGCGTACACTCACTCACACACTCACACACAACCGCGCGTGCACGCACATACACACGCACGTGCGCGCTCACATACACACACACACACACACACGTGCGTCGACACACACACACAAACACACACGCGCGTGTGCTTACACATACACACACTCACGTGCGCACATACAAACGCGCGTGCGTACACTCTCAAACACACACACACACACACACACACACACACAAGCACAAACACACACACACACACAAGCACAAACACACACACACACACAAGCACAAACACACACACACAAATACATACACTCGCGTGCACACACACACACACGCGCGCGTGCATATACACACACGTACACACACACGCACGTGTACACACACAATCATACGCAAACACACGCGCGCATACACACACACACACGCACACGAACACTCACACACACACACACACGCTTGCACACACACACACACACGTACGCACACACACAAACACATATGTGCTTACTAACACACACACACACACACACACACAAACACGTGTGCACACACATATACACAAGCACACACACGCACACACATACGCTCGTGCGCACACTCTCTCTCACACACATACACACACACACGTGCACACACACGCACACACACACACACACTTAAACACACGTGTGTGCACAAATACATGCGTGCATATACACACACGCGCACACACACACTCACACGCATAGACACACACATACACACACGCGTTCGTACACTGTCTCTCTCTCTCACTCACACACACATGTGCGCACTCCTGAACACACACACGCGCGTCCCCGCGGACACACTTACACACGCATGCACGCACACACACACACACATGCACACACGCACACACACACACATGGGCGCTCACACACACACACACACAAACACGTGCGCGCTCACACACACACACGGACGCATACACACACACACAAACACGTGCACCGACACACAAACACACACGCGCGCGTGCTAACACGCATACACTCTCGCGTGCGCACCCACACAAACACACTCACGCGCGTACTAACACGCACACACACACGTGCACGCCTACACACACGCATGCACACACACATACACACGCATGAACGCATGCACGCACGTGCATATACACACACACACGCACGCAGACACACACAAACACGTGCGCGCATACACTCACACACACACACGCACACACGCACCTGCACGCTTACACACACAGGCACACACACACATACACACGTGTGCCGACACACACACACACACACAAACACATACGCGCGTGTGCTTACACATACACACTCACGTGCGCCCACACATACACAAACACACACAAACGCGCATGCGTACACTCTCAAACACACACACACACACGAACACAGACATGCGCTAGCACACACACACGCACGCGCACACGCACACACACAAACACACATGCGCACGTGCTAACACATACACACACACACATACACACACACCGACACACACACACACACACGCACGAACACACACTCGCGCGTGCTATCACTTACACACACTCATGTGCGCACACACACACATACACACGTGCGCGCACACATACACACACACACACATATATACACACACGCACACACACACTCTCAAACACACACACAAGCACACACTCAAACAAACACACGCGCGCGCATATACACACACATACACGCACACAGACACACACACGCGCGCGCGTGCAAACACACACACACACGTGCACATACACACGCACACACACACACACACACATGCGCATGCACACACGCACACAGACACGTGCGCGCATACACACACACACATGCGCACACACTCTCTCTCTCTCTCTCTCTCACATACACGTGCGCACACATATACAAACGCGTGTGCACACACACACACACGCACACATACACACACGCGTGCGCATAAACACACACACGTAAGAATACACACACGCACAAAAACACACACGCATGCACAAACACACGCGTGCATATACAGACGTGCAAACACGCACACACACGCAGGCACACACACACGCGTTCGCCCACACACTCTCTCTCTCTCACCTCCACACGCAGACATACAAACACACACACACACGCGTGCGTGCGCATACACACACACACTTACACACTTACACACACACACACACACACACACACTTACACACGCACACACACACACACACTTACACACGTACACACACACACACGCTTGCACACACACGCGCATGCACACATACACACACGCACACAATACACATGCGCGCGCACCCACGTACCTGCACACACACACTCTCTCTCACACACACACACGTGCACGCACACACTATAACACACACGTGCACCGACACACACACACACACACACACACAAACACGCGCGCGTGGTTACATATACAAACACTCACGTGCGCACACACACACGCGCGCACGCACGCACAAACACACAAAAACGCACGCGCGCGTGCTTACACATACACACACACACGCGTGTACATACGCACACGCCAACACACACGCGCAGGCACAAACCCATGCGCGCGCTTGGGCACACACTCACAAACACGCGCGTGCGCACATATACACACACACGCACGCGCAAACTCACACAAACACGTGCGCGCTCACTCACACACACACACACAAACACACACGTGCACGTCATAACACGTACACACACTCGCTTACGCAAAACCACACACGTGCACGTAGACACACACGTGTACGCGCACACACATACACACTCACGCACGCACACACATTCACACAGACACACACATCCACAAACACACACGCGTGCGCGCGTGCTTACACATTTTAAATACACACAAGTGCGCGCGTGCGCTCACACACACACACACATACACACGCGCACACACACACACACGTGACACAAATATGCACGTGCACATACACACACGCACACACAAACACGTGCGTGCACATAAATACGCGCGTGCACATACACACACGGACACATAAACAAACGCGTGCACACACACACACGCACACACGCGCACACGCGCACGCTCGTGTACACACTCTCACACAAACACACACACACACGCACACACACACCCGCACACACATACACGCTCGTGCATATTCGCACAGGCACACACGCGCACAAACACACGCTCGTGCGCACACTGTCACTCACGCGTGCACAAACACACACACACGCACATAAACACACACGCGTGCATTACACATACGCGCACACACCAACGCACGCACACACACGCACGCACGCACACACCCACGCGCCCGTTCTCGCATACACACTTTCACACAGACACACACACACAAACGCATGCAAACACACGCGTGCGCACACGTACACAGACGTGCACGTACATACTCGTGGCGCGCATACACACACTTACACACACACACAGACCCGTGGGCGCACACACACAACAATATGCGGGCTCACAAACACACAGACACGCATACACACACACACACCTGTGTGCACACACACACCTGCGCCGACACACACTCAAAACACACTCGTGGCATGCTAACACACACACACACACTCGCGTCCGCACACACACACACGTGCACACATACATACAGGCGTGCGCACACACATATACACACGCACGCACGCACAGACGTTCACACAGACACACACATACGCACGCACACACCCACATGCAGACACACACATGTGCGCACATATACACACGCACGCACATACGCTGACACACACTCACATGCGCACACACACAAACACCCACATGCAGACACGCCGATACACACGCAGACACGCACACACACACACATACACCCACATGCAGACACGCCGATACACACGCAGACACGCAAACACACATACATACCCACACGCAGACACGCACGCGTGCACACACGTTCACGCAGACACCCACAAACAAACATATACGCGTGTGCGCGTGCGCGCACACGCACACACACACACACAC
Source organism: Lathyrus sativus (assembly GCA_963859935.3). Classification (NCBI taxonomy): domain Eukaryota; kingdom Viridiplantae; phylum Streptophyta; class Magnoliopsida; order Fabales; family Fabaceae; genus Lathyrus; species Lathyrus sativus. Next base: position 154,048 of record CAWUDS030001341.1, on the reverse strand, counting down.
ACACGCATGCATGCCCGCACGCACGCACGCTCGCGTCTACGGACACTTGCGCTTACACACACACACGTGCGCGGATACACTCACACGCACGTGCGCCGACACACACTCACATGTGCACACACACAAACACACACACACACACGCAAACACACACAAACGCACGTGCGCACACTCTCAAACACACACACAAACACGCACACGCATGCGCACCCACACCCACACACACGAAAACACATACACATGCGTGCACCCGCACACACGCGTGCACATATGCACACACACGCACATGCACGCACGCACACACACGCACACACACGCCCGCGTACGCACACGCCGACACACACACACAAACGAACACACGCACGCGCGGGCTTACATATACACACACTCATGTGCGCACACACACAGACACACACACACGTGCGCACACACATACACACGCACGCACATTCACACAGACACACACACACACACACACGCAGACACACACACACACACACGAGCGCGCGTGCGTGCGCGCTCTCTTAAATACACACAAGGGTGCGCATGCGCGCACACACACACGCGTGCACACAAACACATGCGTGCACATACAGACACACACACACACTCTCTCTCTCACACACACACACACACGTGCACACACACACGCACACACGTGTGTAACACCCCTTTTCTATACCCCCAAATTAATACATTTAATCAATTAGGCACTTAGAAAATTTATTTCATCAGAGTTTAATTAAAATTTAATTAAAACATGGTATATAAGAGGCGCATCACATTATCACGAAATTAAACACATACGATACCTGCTCAAAATAGATATGCAACAATGGGTAACCCACATCTCAATATTTAGAATAAAAGCGGAAACATCCAAATATTGAATCGATCACATTCATAAAAGTATATACAACCATTCAATCAATTCATGCTTTACAACCATATCCACAGCGGATACATACACAGATGTATCACAAGGAATCAAAACAAATGTAACTCCAAAGGAGTCAAAGGCTTCCTAACTACCCAGATGTTACATATCTGAGCCATTGACCAAAAAGAATGAAGGCATCGCTTCACAAAAAGAACCTCCAGCTTCCTACTCTGCAATGCCTCATAGAGCATTATAAAACAGCAGAAGGGTGAGAAACAATATCATAACAGTTAATGCATAAAATTGTATATATACATATACTCATATTTGTACAAGTTATACTCAAATTATGTTCTCACCATATTAAGCATATACAATTAATCATGCCTCTACACATGCTCATGAACATTCACTATATGTTCCTCCAAACAATCATATATAACATACACAGTTACATTCATACAACTAATGCATCATATACAGATGACTCATGCAACTCATAGAGACCGACACACGACTCTATGCAGATGCAAATGCGGTACCGACTCATTTCAACAAATTCTCTAAGGAATCGAGTATTCAGCAGATTCTCCACGGAATCAAGTATTCAGCAGATTCTCCACGGAATCAAATATTCATCAGATTCTCCACGGAATCGAATATTCAGCAGATTCTCCACGGAATCAAATACTCTGCAAATTCTCCACGGAATCAAATACTCTAGTCAATCCTCCAAGGGATTACATGTTATGACCGATTCTCCGAGGAATCACACAATGCAACTGATTCTCCAAGGAATCTAATGTAACCATCGTATCATACGAGGTTCTGCAAATCCTCCGAGGGATCATTCAACACAAAAATGCATACTAAGATGCTACACAATGCTAATCCTCCGAGGGATCGATCAACACAGAATGCATATTATGTTCACAAACATACTCATTGCATTTATCACATACATCGCATATATCTATCATGCATTCACATTATGCACCATTTCACACATGGTTTACACACATATCAACCTATCAATGCGTTTCTATTCAATTCAAGCAAATACACAAGATTATCAAACGTTCAAGATTCACCATTGGCTCTACAATCTAGGATTCACGCCTTTCGGCCACCCACAGCACGACATGTCGAAACAGTTCACACATCAATCATTCATATAGGCATTAATCATAATTGAATCGGCCAAAAATCATGCTATGAATAAACAGCAAAACAAATAACACTGTCAGGTTCGCCAACCTTCGCCTGGCGAAGCCACGCAGCGAATGCTCGCTGGCCTTCGCCTGGCGAACTTCCCAGCGAAGTCCACTGGGAGTAATTCTGGAATTACTCGCTGAGGCTCGCTACACACTCGCCTGGCGAACCTTCGCCAACTCACTTCGCCTGGCGAACTTGCCAGCGAAGACAGGGTGTTTGCTTCTGACTTGCTTCGCTGCAGCTCGCTGGGCTTCGCCTGGCGAAGCTTCGCTGCCATTCGCCTGGCGAGCCTGCGAAGACAGAACCTCCATGGCTGTTCCAAAGCCCAAACTCCACACAACCAACCGATTAAATCCAAACCAGTCTCAGTGGCACAACCCTACCATCACCCGACTAAACTACATCGTCTAATCCGAGTTCTAACCGATTAAAACCTCTTTCTACTCATCAAACCAACTTCTAACCTAAGTGGAAAAAGAGTAGAAACTCTACAAAATCCAAACACATACACATACAATCATATACATTAAAGAGATGATGGAGTTTCACACCCTTACCGATCGATTGCAAGCTTTGGTGATGATCCCTTGATGATTCTAGGTTTTCCTCTCCACTTTCTCTTCTCTTTCTCTTCTCCTCTTTTCTCTCTCTTGTTTTTCTTCTTATGTTACTATTTTTCTTTCTTTTCCTCTCTTATCCTATTTCTATCTCTATTTCTTTCCTCTCAAATTCTTTCCAACACTTACCAATCAATTCTCACACTAAATTGCTAAATGTCTAAAATGCCTTTTTTACTCTAATTCCCCCGAAAACTCTCCGAATCGGTAAAAATAGATAAAATAAGCAAACACCACATAGTAATATATAATTTCTCAATTTAAAACAAACATCAATTAAATAAATTAAAAGACTCAACAATTAATGGGAATTCAGAATCGGGGCGTTACAACTCTCCCCCACTTTAGAAATTTTCGTCCTCGAAAATATTACCTGATTCAAACAACTCTGGATGCGATTCTCGCATCTTGCTCTCCAACTCCCAAGTCATGTTGCCTTCTGTGGCACCTCCCCAGGACACTTTCACAAGCGCAATATCCTTGCCTCTTAGTTTCTTAACTTCGCGGTCCAAAATACTAACCGGTAAAACTTCAACTGTAAGGCTATCTCTTACTTCAACTTCATCCATTGGGATAACATGTGACGGATCCGGAACATACTTTCTAAGTTGCGAGACATGGAATACATCATGCAAATTCGAAAGGTTCGGAGGTAATGTCACACGATAAGCCACAACACCAACTCGTGCGACAATCTGATACAGGCCAATAAAACGAGAAGTTAACTTTCTCGACTTCAAAGCACGACCCACACCCGTAACCAGTGTAACTCTCAAAAACACATGGTCGCCCTCTTGAAACTCGAGATCCTTTCTCCTTTTATCATGATAACTTTTCTGTCTACTCTGAGAAGCTCTCATCTTTTCCCGAATAAATTTCACCTTTTCCGTCGTTTGCTGTACCATTTTCGGACCAACTACCGACTTTTCACCTGTCTCATGCCAACACAGAGGTGTTCGACATCTCCGACCATATAAAGCCTCAAATGGCGCCATACCAATACTCGAATGGAAACTGTTATTATAGGTGAACTCAATCAACGCTAAATAACCGTCCCACGCACCACCTTGTTCAAGCACACAAGCACGCAACAAATCTTCTAACGATTGAATCGTCCTCTCGGTTTGACCATCTGTTTGCGGATGATATGCCAAACTCAATCTCAACTTAGAACCCAAGGCACCTTGCAAACTCTCCCAAAATCTTGAAGTAAATCTAGGATCTCTATCCGACACAATACTCTTAGGAACTCCATGAAGCTTCACAATAGTGCCAACATAAATCTCGGCCAACCTTTCCAAAGAATAAGTAATATCAATCGGAATAAAGTGAGCCGATTTAGTAAGCCTATCAACAATCACCCAAATAGCATTATGTCCTCTTTGCGTATTCGGCAATCCCGTAACAAAATCCATCGATATACTATCCCATTTCCATTCCGGAATATCCAACGGTTGCATCAATCCACTAGGCTTCTGATGCTCCACCTTAGACTTCTGGCAAGTCAAACACGAGTACACAAAACGAGCAACATCGCTTTTCAATCCAGACCACCAAAAGATCTTCTTCAAATCCTGATACATCTTATTCGCTCCCAGATGAATACTCAAGTTACTCCGATGTCCCTCTTCCAATATCATCTTTTTCAAATCCGCATCATCGGGAATACAAATACGACCTCAAAACCTCAAAACTCCTAATTCATCAACTTTGAAATCTTCATTTCCATTCGTCATCAAATCCACAAATTTCAAATCCAACTTTTGCTTTTCACACACCGTAGCAAGGAAATCATTCGTGACATGCAACATACCCAACTTCACACTACTCGGTGTTAACTCACAAACCAAACTCAAATCTCTAAAGTTCTCCAAGAGTTCCCACTCTCTAACCATCAAAGTAGACACGTGCAACGACTTCCGACTTAAGGCATCGGTTACCACATTTGCCTTACCCGGATGATAATTTAAACCAAAATCATAGTCCTTCAAAAGTTCTAGCCATCTCCTTTGCCTCATATTCAATTCTTTTTTATCAAACAAATACTTCAAACTCTTGTGATCGCTAAAAACTTCAAATCTTGCACCATAAAGATAGTGCCTCCAAATTTTCAAAACGAACACTACGGCCGCTAACTCCAAATCATGAGTAGGATAATTCTTTTCATGTACTCTCAACTGTCTAGAAGCATACGCCACGACCTTCCCATCTTGCATCAATACACCACCCAATCCTGACAAGGAAGCGTCGCAATAAACCACAAAAGGTTCCGTAGGATTTGGAAAAATCAAAACCGGTGCTGTCGTTAACCTTCTCTTTAATTCCATGAAACTCTCTTCACAATTAACATCCCAAATAAAAGCCTTTCCTTTACAAGTCAACTGCGTTAACGGAAGTGCTAACTTTGAAAATCCTTCGATAAACCTCCGGTAGTAACCGGCCAAGCCCAAAAAGCTTCGAATTTCCGTAACTGATCTTGGAGTCTCCCATTGCATTACCGCATCGATCTTGGATGGATCCACACTAATACCATTTCCGGAAATAATATGTCCAAGAAAACTCACCTTCGATAACCAAAACTCACACTTAGACAACTTTGCGTACAACTTCTTCTCTTTCAAAATCCGCAACACAATCCTTAAATGTTCTTCGTGTTCCTCTCGAGACTTAGAATAAATCAAAATGTCATCGATAAACACTACCACAAAATGATCCAACTGCTCGTGGAAGATACGGTTCATATATTCCATGAAAACACCCGGCGCATTAGAAACTCCGAATGGCATCACCGTATACTCATAGTGACCATATCGTGTTCTAAAAGCCGTCTTCGAAATATCTTCTTCCTTAACCCGAATCTGGTGATAACCGGATCTCAAATCAATCTTACTAAAAACACGGGCTCCAACTAATTGATCCATCAAATCATCGATTCTTGGAAGCGGATACTTGTTCTTAATTGTCACCTTATTCAACTGCCGATAATCAATACACAATCGCATACTACCATCCTTCTTCTTTACCAACAATACCGGCGCACCCCAAGGAGAAACACTTGGTCTTACAAATCTCTTATCCAACAAATCATTCAACTGCTTCTTCAATTCCACCAACTCCGATGCCGACATCCGATACGGGGCCATCGAAATCGGTCTAGTACCCGGAACTAGATCAATAGAAAATTCAACCTCTCTCTTTGGCGGCACATCCGCAACATCTTCCGGAAACACTTCAGGAAATTCACAAACCACAGGAAACACGTCGAGCTCAACTTTGCTCTCCACCGACAACGATGTAAACAAACCAAACAACTGAGCTTCGTCCGCTAAAAGTTTCTTCAACTCTTTAGTGGAAAGAAAACTCTCGTTTTCACCATCTTCCAAAGAAGGAAACCTTACTAACTTGTGATAGTAATCCAGATGAACTCTATTAAATTGCAACCAGTTCATACCCAAGATTACGTCCAAACCTTCCAACGGCAAACACACTAAATCCATAACGAAGTCGTTACAATACATGGTCAAAGGACAACTTGCACACACCAAAGAAGTAGTTACCGACCCCGAAGCGGGAGTTCCAATAACCATACCACTACTCAAAGAAACCATACACAAATCCAACCGCTTAGCACACGCAAGAGAGATGAACGAGTGAGTCGCTCCAGTATCAATAATAGCAACTAAAGGCATATCATTAATAAAGCATGTACCTTTAATCAAACGATTCGCCGCATTAGTAGCGTCTGAACCTGCTAATGCGAATACTTTTCCGCCCGCCGGAGCTTGCTTCAGTTTGGTACAATTCGGGCTAATGTGACCCACCTCGCCACAATTAAA
>CAWUDS030001341.1:140000-142500 GCA_963859935.3 Lathyrus sativus | reverse complement strand
CGTGTGCACACACACTCTCTCTCTCACTCACACATACACACACACGTGCACACATGCACACACACACACACGTGCGTGCGCACAAACACACACACATATACACACGCGCACACACATGCACACACACAAACACACGTGCGTGCACGTACACACACGCACCCCCCCACACACACGCGCATACATACACACACGCAAACACACACTAACGCGCGTGCGCACACTCTCAAACACACAAATAAACACACGCGCGCATGCGCACCCACACACACACGGAAACACATACACATGCGTGCACACGCGCACACACGCACATGCACGCACACACACACACGCGGGTGTACACACACACGCATAAAAACACGCGCGCGCACGCCCACACGCTTGCGCTCACACACACGTACGCACACGCACACGCTCGTGCGCACACTCTCTCTCTCACACACACACACACGTGCACACACACCCACCCACACACGCACACACACACACGAACGTGTGCACACACACACACACACAGACACGTACACGCTCGTGCGCACGCTCTCTCTCTCTCACACGCAAGCACGCACACGCGCGCGCGTGTTTACAGACACACACAAGCGCGCCTGCGCGCTCTCTTAAATAGACACAAGGGCGCGCATGCGCACACACACACACACGCGTGCACACAAACACACGCATTCACAAACACACACACATATACACACGCTCGTGCACACACATACACACACGCACACACACATGCACACACACAAACACACGCGCGTGCACGTACACACACGCACCCCCCACACACACACGCACACACACACACACACGTGCACACACACACTCTCTCTCTCACACACACATACAAATACACACACACACACACGCAGACATACACACACGTGCACACACACACTCTCTCTCTCTCACACACACATACAAATACACACACACGCGCACACACACACGCTCGTGCGCACACTCTCTCACATACAAATACAAACACACATGCGCACACACACACACACACACGCAAACTCAAGCACATAAACACACAGGCGTGCACAAACACACGCTTGCATATACACACACGTATACACATGCACACACACATAAACACATGCGCGTGTTCGTGCACACACACTTAGACACGTACACACACAAACACATATACACGTGCGCGCGTATACTCACGTGAAAGCAAACGCGCGCGTGCACGCTCACTCACACAGGCAGGCACGCACGCGCGCCCCCTCAGACACACACTCACACACACACACACACACACACACACTCTCTCTCTCACACACACACGCGCGTACACGCTCACATAAACACACGCATGCACGCACGCGTGCCCTTACACGCGCACACACACACACACACACACACCCACACACATCCATGCACGCATACTCGCGCACACACTCATACAAACACGTGTGTGCATACACACACACACGCACGCACGCGCACACTCACACACACACACACGTGCGCACTCACACACACACCCACACACGTGCGCCGACACACATACACAAACACAACGTGCACGTGCTTACACATACACACACTCACGTGCGCACACACACACAAGCACACACACACACACGCAAACACACCCACGCGCGTAAACACACCCACGCGCATGCATATACACACATGCACGCACACACTCGCACGCGCACACACACACGCACACACGCACACACACACACACACGCACACACACACACACACACACAAACACACACGCGCGTTTGCACACACACACATACGCATGCACACACGCACTGACATAAACACACACGCGTGCATGCTAACACATACACACACTCACGTGCACACACACACACACAGACATACACACACACACACACACACACACGTGCGTGCACACATTCTCACACGCACGCACGCACGCACACACTCACATTCACACAGACACACGCACACACACCCACACGCAGACACACACACACACACACGCGCATGCACATACTCATAAATACACATAAGGGCGCGTGTGCGCTCACACACACACACACACATACACACGCACACACGCGTGCACACAAACCCGCGTGTGCACCGACACACACACATACACAAGCACACACAAACACACACACACACGCAAACACACACAAACGCGCGTGCGCACACTCTCAAACCCACACACAAACACGCGCACCCATGCGCACCCACACACACACACGGAAACACATACACATGCGTGCACATGCACGCACGCACACACACACACACACACACGCTTGCGCTCACACACACACGTACGCACGCACACACGCCAATACACACACAAACGAACACACACGCGCGCAGGCTTACACATACACACACTCACGTGCGCGCACACACACACACACACACGTGCGCACACACATACACACACGCACGCACGCACACACATTCACACAAAGACACACACACACACACACACGCAGACACACACAGATAAACACTCGCGTGCGCGCTCTCTTATATA
>CAWUDS030001341.1:125000-135000 GCA_963859935.3 Lathyrus sativus | reverse complement strand
ACGCGCACACACGCACATGCACGCACGCACACACGGATAAAAACACGCGCGCGCACGCTCACACGCTTGCGCTCACACACACGTAACCACACGCACACGCTCGTGCGCACACTCTCTCACACAAACACACACACACACACGTGCACACACACCCACACCCACACACACACGCACGCACACACGAACGCGTGTGGGCACACACACACACACACACACGTACACGCTCGTGCGCACGCTCTCTCTCTCACACGCAAGCACGCACACGCGCACGCGTGTTTACAGACACGCACAAGCGCGCATGCGCGCTCTCTTAAATAGACACAAGGGCGCGCATGCGCACACACACACACGCGTGCACACTAACACACGCGTGCACATACACACACACACACGCACACGCACACGCTCGTGCGCACACATTTTCTCTCTCTCTCTCTCACTCACACACACACACACACCTGCACACACACACACACACACGTGCGTGCACACAAACACACACACATATACACACGCACACGCACACACATACACACACGCACACACACATGCACACACACAAACACACGCGCGTGCACGTACACACACGCACCCCCCACACACACACGCACACACACACACGTGCAGACACACACTCTCTCTCTCTCTCTCACACACATACAAATACACACACACACGCACACACACACACACACATGTGCACACACACACTCTCTCTCTCTCTCTCTCTCACACATACAAATACACACACACGCGCGCACACATACGCTCGTGCGCACACTCTCTCACATACAAATACAAACACACATGCGCACACACACACACACACACACACACACACGCAAACTCAAGCACATAAACACACACGCGTGCACAAACACACGCTTGCATATACACCCACGTATACACATGCACACACACATAAACACATGCGCGTGTTCGTGCACACACACTTAGACACGCACACACACACATATACACGTGCGCGCGTATACTCATGTGAAAGCAAACGCGCGCGTGCACGCTTACTCACACAGGCAGGCACGCACGCGCGCCCCCTCACACACACACACACACACACACACACACACACACACACACACTCTCTCTCTCTCTCTCACATACGCGCACACGCTCACATAAACACACGCATGCACGCACGCGTGCCCTTACACGCGCACACACACACACACGCACACACCCACACACATCCGTGCACGCATACTCTCGCACACACTCATACAAACACGTGTGTGCACACACACACACGCACGCACGCGCACACTCACACACACACACACGTGCGCACTCACACACACACCCACACACGTGCGCCGACACATACACAAACACAACGTGCACGTGCTTACACATACACACACTCACGTGCGCACACACACAAGCACACACACACACACGCAAACACACCCACGCGCGTAAACACACCCACGCGCATGCATATACACACACGCACACACACACTCGCACGCGCACACACACACGCACACACGCACACTCACACACACACACGCACACACACACACGCACACAAACACACACGCGCGCTTGCACACACACACATACGCATGCACACACGCACTGACACAAACACACACGCATGCGTGCTAACACATACACACACTCACGTGCACACACACACAGACACACACACACACACACACACGTGCGTGCACACATTCTCACACGCACGCACGCACGCACACACTGACATTCACACAGACACACGCACACACACCCACACGCAGACACACACACACGCGCATCCACGTACTCATAAATACACATAAGGGCGCGTGTGCGCTCACACACACACACATACACACGCACACACGCATGCACACAAACCCGTGCGTGCACCCACACACACACATACACAAGCACACACACAAACACACACACACACGCAAACACACACTAACGCGCGTGCGCACACTCTCAAACACACACACAAACACGCGCGCCCATGCGCACCCACACACACACACGGAAACACATACACATGTGTGCACATGCACGCACGCACACACACACACACACACACTCGCTTGCGCTCACACACACGTACGCACGCACACACGCCAATACACACACAAACGAACACACACGCGCGCAGGCTTACACATACACACACTCACGTGCGCACACACACAGACACACACACACACGTGCGCACACACATACACACACGCACGCACGCACACATATTCACACAAAGACACACACACACACACACACGCAGACACACACACACAGACAAACACTCGCGTGCGCGCTCTCTTATATACACACAAGGGTGCGCATGCGCACACACACACACGCGTGCACATACAGACACACACGCACACTCTCTCTCTCTCTCACACACACACACACACACACGTGCGCGCACACACACACGAATGTGTTTGCAAACAAACACACGCATGCACATGCACACTATCGTGCGCACACACACACACTCTCTCTCTCACACACTCACACACACACACGTGCACACACACACACACACGCACACACGCACACACGTGCATGCGCACAAACACACACACACACATACACACGCACACACACACCCATGCACACACACATGCACACACACAAACACACGCGCGTGCACATACACACATGCGCCCACACACACACGCACACACACACACACGTGCACACACTCTCTCTCTCTCTCTCACACACACATGCGCGCACACACACATACACACACACACAAACACGTGTGCATACACACACAAGCACACACGCGCGCACACACACACCCTCGTGCGCACACTCTCCCACACACAAATACACACACGCGTGCGCACACACACACACCCACCCACACACACACCCACGCACACTCGTGCGCGCGCACACACACACACATGTGCGCACACATACACACACATGCACACTTAGACACATACACACACACAGACACACACACACGTGCACACACACACACACGAACGCGTGTGCACACACACACACGAACGCATGTGCACACACACACACACACGCACACACTCGTGCGCACACTCTCTCTCTCTCTCTCACACACACACACACACACGCGGGCGCGCGCGCTCGTGTGCACATACACACACACACGCGCGTGCACGCTCTCTTAAATACACACAAGGGCGCGTATGCGCGCACACACACACACACGCGCGTGCACACAAACACACGCGTGCACATACACACACACGCACACTCTCTCTCACACACACATACAAACACGTGCGCATACAAACACGAACGCGTGTGCACACACACACACGCACACGCTCGTGCACACACACTCTCTCTCTCTCACTCACACATACACACGCACACACACGTGCACACATGCACACACACACACGCACACACGTGCGTGCGCACAAACACACACACATATACACACGCACACACACATGCACACACACAAACACACGTGCGTGCACGTACACACACGCACCCCCCCCCCCCCCCACACACACGCGCGCATACACACACAAACGCGCGTGCGCACACTCTCAAACACACAAATAAACACGCGCGCGCATGCGCACCCACACACACACGGAAACACATACACATGCGTGCACACGCGCACACACGCACATGCACGCACACACACGCGCGCGTGTACACACACACGCATAAAAACACGCGCGCGCACGCTCACACGCTTGCTCTCACACACACGTACGCACACGCACACGCTCGTGCGCACACTCTCTCACACAAACACACACACACACACACGTGCACACACACCCACACACACACGATCACACAGACACACGCACACACACCCACACGCAGACACACACACACACGCGCATGCACGTACTCATAAATACACATAAGGGCGCGTGTGCGCTCACACACACACACATACACACGCACACACAAACCCGCGCGTGCACCCACAGACACACATACACAAGTACACACACAAACACACACACACACACGCAAACACACACAAACGCGCGTGCGTACACTCTCAAACACACACACAAACACGCGCGCCCATGCGCACCTACACACACACACGGAAACACATACACATGCGTGCACATGCACGCACGCACACACACACACACACACGCCTGCGCTCACACACACGTACGCACGCACACACGCCAATACACACACAAACGAACACACACACGCGCAAGCTTACACATACACACACTCACGTGCGCACACACAGACACACACACACGTGCGCACACACATACATACACGCACGCACGCACGCACATTCACACAGAGACACACACACACACGCAGACACACACACAGAGACAAACACTCGTGTGCGCGCTCTCTTATATACACACAAGGGTGCGCATGCGCGCACACACACACACGCGTGCACATACAGACACACACGCACACTCTCTCTCACACACACACACACACGTGCGCACACACACACGAATGTGTTTGCAAACAAACACACGCGTGCACACGCACACGATCGTGCGCACACACACACTCTCTCTCTCACACACTCACACACACACACGTGCACACACACACACACGCACACACGCACACACGCACACACGTGCATGCGCATAAACACACACACACACACACACATACACACGCACACACACACACACACATGCACACACACATGCACACACACAAACACACGCGCGTGCACATACACACATGCGCCCACACACACACGCACACACACACACACACGTGCACACACACTCTCTCTCTCACACACACACACACACACATGCGCGCACACACACATACATACACACGAACGCGTGTGCATACACACACAAGCACACACGCGCACACACACACACCCTCGTGCGCACACTCTCCCACACACAAATACACACACGCGTGCGCACACACACACACACGCACGTAAACTCACGCACATAAATACACGCACACACATGCACACACACATACACACATGCGCGTGTTCGCACACACACACTTAGACACACACACACACACAAACACGTGCGCGCGCATACTCACGTGTAAGCAAACGCGCACGTGCGGTCACACGCACGCGCGCCCTTCACACACACACACACACACACACACACTCTCTCACACGCGCACACGCTCACACAAACACGTGCGCGCACACAAACACACGCACGCACGCACGCGTGCCCTTACACGCGCACACACACACACACACGCACACACGCATACACATCCGTGCGCGCATACTTTCGCACACACTCATACAAACACGTGTGCACGCACACACACACACACGTACACACACATGCACACACACACACACACACATATACACACGTGCGCACTCACGCACACACACACGTGCGTCGACACACATACACAAACACAATGCGTGCGTGCTTACACATATACACACTCACGTGCACACACACACAAGCACACACACACACACGCAAACATATACACGTGCGTAAACACACCCACGCACATGCATATACACACACGCACACACACACCCGCACACGCACACCCACGCACGTGCGCCGACACACATACACAAACACAACGTGCACGTGCTTACACATACACACACTCACGTGCGCACACACACACAAGCACACACACACACACGCAAACACACCCACGCGCGTAAACACACCCACGCGCATGCATATACACACACGCACGCACACACTCGCACGCGCACACACACACGCACACACACACACACACACGCACACACACACACACACACAAACACACACGCGCGTTTGCACACACACACATACGCATGCACACACGCACTGACACAAACACACACGCGTGCATGCTAACACATACACACACTCACGTGCACACACACACACACACACAGACACACACACACACACACACACACACACACACACACACACACGTGCGTGCACACATTCTCACACGCACGCACGCACGCACACACTCACATTCACACAGACACACGCACACACACCCACACGCAGACACACACACACACACGCGCATGCACGTACTCATAAATACACATAAGGGCGCGTGTGCACTCACACACACACACACACACATACACACGCACACACGCGTGCACACAAACCCGCGTGTGCACCCACACACACACATACACAAGCACACACAAACACACACACACACGCAAACACACACAAACGTGCATGCGCACACTCTCAATCACACACACAAACACGCGCGCCCATGCGCACCCACACACACACACGGAAACACATACACATGCGTGCACATGCACGCACGCACACACACACACACACACGCTTGCGCTCACACACACACGTACGCACGCACACACGCCAATACACACACAAACGAACACACACGCGCGCAGGCTTACACATACACACACTCACGTGCGCACACACACAGACACACACACACGTGCGCACACACATACACACACGCACGCACGCACACACATTCACACAGAGACACACACACACACACACACACACACGCAGACACACACAGACAAACACTCGCGTGCGCGCTCTCTTATATACACACAAGGGTGCGCATGCGCGCGCACACACACACACACACGTGCACATACAGACACACACACACACTCTCTCACTCACACACACACACACACACACGTGCGCACACACACACGAATGTGTTTGCAAACAAACACACGCGTGCACACGCACACGATCGTGCGCACACACACACTCTCTCTCTCTCTCTCACACACTCACACACACACACACACGTGCACACACACACACACACACACACACACACGTGCATGCGCACAAACACACACACACACACATACACACGCACACACACACACATGCACACACATACACACGCACACACACACACACATGCACACACACATGCACGCACACAAACACACGCACGTGCACATACACACATGCGCCCACACACACACTCACACACACACACACACACGTGCACACACACTCTCTCTCACACACACACACACACACATGCGCGCACACACACATACACACACAAACGCGTGTGCATACACACACAAGCACACACGCGCGCACACACACACCCTCGTGCGCACACTCTCCCACACACAAATACACACACGCGTGCGCACACACACACACACACACACACACACGTGCGCGCACACACACACGCTCGTGCGCACACTCTCTCTTTCTCTCTCTCACACACACGTGCACATACATACACACACACACACACACACGTGCGCACACACACACGAACGCGTGTGCACACACACACACACGAATGCTTGTGCACACACACACACACAAACACACACTCGTGCGCACACTCTCTCTCTCTCTCTCTCGCACACACACACACACACGCGGGCGCGCGCACTCGTGTGCACATACACACACACACGCGCGTGCACGCTCTCTTAAATACATACAAGGGCGCGTATGCGCACACACACACACACACACGCGCGTGCACACAAACACACGCGTGCACATACACACACACGCACACTCTCTCTCTCACACACATACAAACACGTGCGCATACACACACGAACGCGTGTGCACACACACACACGCACATGCTCGTGCGCACACACTCTCTCTCTCACTCACACATACACACACACACACACGTGCACACATGCACACACACACACACACACACACACACACACACACACACACACACACACACGTGCGTGTGCACAAACACACACACATATACACACGCACACACACATGCACACACACAAACACACGTGCGTGCACGTACACACACGCACCCCCCCACACACACACGCGCATACACACACACACGCAAACACACACAAACGCGCGTGCGCACACTCTCAAACACACAAATAAACACGCGCGCGCATGCCCACCCACACACACACGGAAACACATACACATGCGTGCACACGCGCACACACGCACATGCACGCACACACACACGCGCATGTACACACACACGCATAAAAACACGTGCGCGCACGCGCACACGCTTGCGCTCACACACACGTACGCACACGCACACGCTCGTGCGCACACTATCTCTCTCTCACACACACACACACACGTGCACACACACCCACCCACACACGCACACACACACGAACGCGTGTGCACACACACACACACACGTACACGCTCGTGCGCACGCTCTCTCTCTCACACGCAAGCATGCACACGCGCGCGCGTGTTTACAGACACACACAAGCGCGCGTGCGCGCTCTCTTAAATAGACACAAGGGCGCGCATGCGCACACACACACACACACGCGTGCACATACACACACACACAAGCACACGCACACGCTCGTGCGCACACATTCTCTCTCTCTCTCTCACTCATACACACACACACACACCTGCACACACACACACACGTGCGTGCGCATAAACTCACACACATATACACACGCACACACACACACATACACACACGCACACACACATGCACACACACAAACACACGCGCGTGCACGTACACACACGCACCCCCCACACACACACGCACACACACACACACACACGTGCACACACACTCTCTCTCTCTCTCACACATACAAAGACACACACACACACGCATACACACACACACACACGTGCACACACACACTCTCTCTCTCTCACACATACAAATACACACACACGCGCACACACACACGCTCGTGCGCACACTCTCTCACATACAAATACAAACACACATGCGCACACACACACACACACGCAAACTCAAGCACATAAACACACACGCGTGCACAAACACACGCTTGCATATACACACACGTATACACATGCACACACACATAAACACATACGCGTGTTCGTGCACACACACTTAGACACGCACACACACACACATATACACGTGTGCGCGTATACTCACGTGAAAGCAAACGCGCGCGTGCACGCTCACTCACACAGGCAGGCACGCACGCGCACCCCCTCACACACACACACACACACACACACACACACACACTCTCTCTCTCTCTCACACACGCGCACACGCTCACATAAACACACGCATGCACGCACGCGTGCCCTTACCCGCGCACACACACACACACGCACACACCCACACACATCCGTGCACGCATACTCGCGCACACACTCATACAAACACGTGTGTGCACACACACACACGCACGCACGCGCACACTCACACACACACACGTGCGCACTCACACACACACCCACACACGTGCGCCGACACACATACACAAACACAACGTGCACGTGCTTACACATACACACACTCACGTGCGCACACACACAAGCACACACACACACACGCAAACACACCCACGCGCGTAAACTCACCCACGCGCATGCATATACACACACGCACACACACACTCGCACGCGCACACTCACCCGCACACACACACACACACGCACACACACACACACACACGCACACAAACACACACGCGCGCTTGCACACACACACATACGCATGCACACACGCACTGACACACACACGCGTGCATGCTAACACATACACACACTCACGTGCACACACACACACACACACGTGCGTGCACACATTCTCACACGCACGCACGCACGCACACACTCACATTCACACAGACACACGCACACACACCCACACACAGACACACACACACACGCGCATGCACGTACTCATAAATACACATAAGGGCGCGTGTGCGCTCACACACACACACACACACACGCACACACGTGTGCAAACAAACCCGCGCGTGCACCCACACACACACATACACAAGCACACACACAAACACACACACACACGCAAACACACACAAACGCGCGTGCGCACACTCTCAAACACACACACAAACACGCGCGCCCGTGCGCACCCACACACACACACGGAAACACATACACATGCGTGCACATGCACGCACGCACACACACACACACACACACGCTTGCGCTCACACACACGTACGCACGCACACACGCCAATACACACACAAACGAACACACACGCGCGCAGGCTTACACATACACACACTCACGTG
>CAWUDS030001341.1:115000-117500 GCA_963859935.3 Lathyrus sativus | reverse complement strand
ACACACGCGCGCAGGCTTACACATACACACACTCACGTGCGCACACACACAGACACACACACACACGTGCGCACACACATACACACACGCACGCACGCACACATATTCACACAAAGACACACACACACACACACACACACACGCAGACACACACACACAGACAAACACTCGCGTGCGCGCTCTCTTATATACACACAAGCGTGCGCATGCGCGCACACACACACACGCGTGCACATACAGACACACACGCACACTCTCTCTCTCTCTCTCACACACACACACACACGAATGTGTTTGCAAACAAACACACGCGTGCACACGCACACTATCGTGCGCGCACACACACAATCTCTCTCTCTCACACACTCACACACACACACGTGCACACACACACACACGCACACACGCACACACGTGCATGCGCACAAACACACACACACACACACATACACACGCACACACACACACCCATGCACACACACATGCACACACACAAACACACGCGCATGCACATACACACATGCGCCCACACACACACGCACACACACACACACACGTGCACACACACTCTCTCTCACACACACACACACACATGCGCGCACACACACATACACACACACAAACACGTGTGCATACACACACAAGCACACACGCGCGCACACACACACCCTCGTGCGCACACTCTCCCACACACAAATACACACACGCGTGCGCACACACACACACCCACACACACACACACCCACACATACTTGTGCGCGCGCACACACACACACACGTGCACACTTAGACACATACACACACACATACACACACACACACATGTGTGCACTTAGACACATACACACACACACACACACACACACATACATACGCACGCACGCTCGTGCGCACACTCTCTCTTTCTCTCTCTCACACACACGTGCACATACACACACACACACGTGCGCACACACACACGAACGCGTGTGCACACACACACACACGCACACACTCGTGCGCACACTCTCTCTCTCTCTCTCTCACACACACACACACACACACACGCGGGCGCGC
Organism: Lathyrus sativus; assembly: GCA_963859935.3. Lineage (NCBI taxonomy): Eukaryota > Viridiplantae > Streptophyta > Magnoliopsida > Fabales > Fabaceae > Lathyrus > Lathyrus sativus. The sequence goes on along the minus strand of CAWUDS030001341.1, from coordinate 116,444 downwards.
GCGCTCGTGTGCACATACACACACACACACGCGCGTGCACGCTCTCTTAAATACACACAAGGGCGCGTATGCGCACACACACACACACGCGCGTGCACACAAACACACGCGTGCACACACACACACACGCACACTCTCTCTCACACACACATACAAACACGTGCGCATACACACACGAACGCGTGTGCACACACACACACACACGCACACGCTCGTGCGGACACACTCTCTCTCTCTCTCACTCACACATACACACACACACACGTGCACACATGCACACACACACACACACACACGTGCGTGCGCACAAACACACACACATATACACACGCACACACACATGCACACACACAAACACACGTGCGTGCACGTACACACACGCACCCCCCCCACACACACGCGCACATACACACACACACGGAAACACATACACATGCGTGCACACGCGCACACACGCACATGCACGCACACACACACGCGCGTGTACACACACACGCATAAAAACACGCGCGCGCACGCTCACACGCTTGCTCTCACACACACGTACGCACACGCACACGCTCGTGCGCACATTCTCTCACACAAACACACACACACACACGTGCACACACACCCACACACACAAGAACGCGTGTGCGCGCACACACACACACACACGTACACGCTCGTGCGCACGCTCTCTCTCACACACACGCAAGCACGCACACGCGCGCGCGTGTTTACAGACACACACAAGCGCGCGTGCACGCTCTCTTAAATAGACACAAGGGCGGGCATGCGCACACACACACACACACGCGTGCACACAAACACACGCGTGCACATACACACACACACACGCACACGCACACGCTCGTGCGCACACATTATCTCTCTCTCTCTCTCACTCACACACACACACACACACACACACCTGCACACACACACATATGTGCGTACGCACAAACACACACACATATACACACGCACACGCACACACATACACACACGCACACACACATGCACACACACAAACACACGCGCGTGCACGTACACACACGCACCCCACACACACACACGCACACACACACACACGTGCAGACACACACTCTCTCTCTCTCTCTCACACATACAAATACACACACACACGCACACACACACACACACATGTGCACACACACACTCTCTCTCTCTCTCACACATACAAATACACACACGCGCGCGCACACACACGCTCGTGCGCACACTCTCTCACATACAAATACAAACACACATGCGCACACACACACACACGCGCAAACTCAAGCACATAAACACACACGCGTGCACAAACACACGCTTGCATATACACACACGTATACACATGCACACACACATAAACACATGCGCGTGTTCGTGCACACACACTTAGACACGCACACACACACATATACACGTGCGCGCGTATACTCATGTGAAAGCAAAC
>CAWUDS030001341.1:102500-107500 GCA_963859935.3 Lathyrus sativus | reverse complement strand
AACACACACACACGCACACACGCACACACACACACACACACACACACACACACGCACACAAACACACACGCGCGCTTGCACACACACACATACGCATGCACACACGCACTGACACAAACACACACGCATGCGTGCTAACACATACACACACTCACGTGCACACACACACAGACACACACACACACACACACACACACGTGCGTGCACACATTCTCACACGCACGCACGCACGCACACACTCACATTCACACAGACACACGCACACACACCCACACGCAGACACACACACACGCGCATGCACGTACTCATAAATACACATAAGGGCGCGTGTGCGCTCACACACACACACACACACACACGCACACACGCGTGCACATAAACCCGCGCGTGCACCCACACACACACATACACAAGCACACACACAAACACACACACACACGCAAACACACACAAACGCGCGTGCGCACACTTTCAAACACACACACAAACACGCGCGCCCATGCGCACCCACACACACACGGAAACACATACACATGCGTGCACATGCACGTACGCACACACACACACACACTCGCTTGCGCTCACACACATGTACGCACGCACACACGCCAATACACACACAAACGAACACACACGCGCGCAGGCTTACACATACACACACTCACGTGCGCACACACACAGACACACACACACACGTGCGCACACACATACACACACGCACGCACACACACATATTCACACAAAGACACACACACACACACACACGCAGACACACACACACAGACAAACACTCGCGTGCGCGCTCTCTTATATACACACAAGCGTGCGCATGCGCGCACACACACACACGCGTGCACATACAGACACACACGCACACTCTCTCTCTCTCTCTCTCACACACACACACACACACACGAATGTGTTTGCAAACAAACACACGCGTGCACACGCACACTATCGTGCGCGCACACACACAATCTCTCTCTCTCACACACTCACACACACACACGTGCACACACACACACACGCACACACGCACACACGTGCATGCGCACAAACACACACACACACACATACACACGCACACACACACACCCATGCACACACACATGCACACACACAAACACACGCGCATGCACATACACACATGCGCCCACACACACACGCACACACACACACACACACGTGCACACACACTCTCTCTCACACACACACACACACATGCGCGCACACACACATACACACACACACAAACACGTGTGCATACACACACAAGCACACACGCGCGCACACACACACCCTCGTGCGCACACTCTCCCACACACAAATACACACACGCGTGCGCACACACACACACCCACACACACACACACCCACACATACTTGTGCGCGCGCACACACACACACACACGTGCACACTTAGACACATACACACACACATACACACACACACATGTGTGCACTTAGACACATACACACACACACACACACACATACATACGCACGCACGCTCGTGCGCACACTCTCTCTTTCTCTCTCTCACACACACGTGCACATACACACACACACACGTGCGCACACACACACGAACGCGTGTGCACACACACACACACGCACACACTCGTGCGCACACTCTCTCTCTCTCTCTCACACACACACACACACACACACACGCGGGCGCGCGCGCTCGTGTGCACATACACACACACACACGCGCGTGCACGCTCTCTTAAATACACACAAGGGCGCGTATGCGCACACACACACACACGCGCGTGCACACAAACACACGCGTGCACACACACACACACGCACACTCTCTCTCACACACACATACAAACACGTGCGCATACACACACGAACGCGTGTGCACACACACACACGCACACGCTCGTGCGCACACACTCTCTCTCTCTCTCACTCACACATACACACACACACACGTGCACACATGCACACACACACACACACACGTGCGTGCGCACAAACACACACACATATACACACGCACACACACATGCACACACACAAACACACGTGCGTGCACGTACACACACGCACCCCCCCCCCCCCACACACGCGCACATACACACACACACGGAAACACATACACATGCGTGCACACGCGCACACACGCACATGCACGCACACACACACGCGCGTGTACACACACACGCATAAAAACACGCGCGCGCACGCTCACACGCTTGCTCTCACACACACGTACGCACACGCACACGCTCGTGCGCACATTCTCTCACACAAACACACACACACACACGTGCACACACACCCACACACACACGAACGCGTGTGCGCGCACACACACACACACACACGTACACGCTCGTGCGCACGCTCTCTCTCACACACACGCAAGCACGCACACGCGCGCGCGTGTTTACAGACACACACAAGCGCGCGTGCGCGCTCTCTTAAATAGACACAAGGGCGGGCATGCGCACACACACACACACACGCGTGCACACAAACACACGCGTGCACATACACACACACACACGCACACGCACACGCTCGTGCGCACACATTATCTCTCTCTCTCTCTCACTCACACACACACACACACACACACCTGCACACACACACATACGTGCGTACGCACAAACACACACACATATACACACGCACACGCACACACATACACACACGCACACCCACATGCACACACACAAACACACGCGCGTGCACGTACACACACGCACCCCACACACACACACGCACACACACACACACGTGCAGACACACACTCTCTCTCTCTCTCTCTCACACATACAAATACACACACACACGCACACACACACACACATGTGCACACACACACTCTCTCTCTCTCACACATACAAATACACACACGCGCGCGCACACACACGCTCGTGCGCACACTCTCTCACATACAAATACAAACACACATGCGCACACACACACACACGCGCAAACTCAAGCACATAAACACACACGCGTGCACAAACACACGCTTGCATATACACACACGTATACACATGCACACACACATAAACACATGCGCGTGTTCGTGCACACACACTTAGACACGCACACACACACATATACACGTGCGCGCGTATACTCATGTGAAAGCAAACGCGCGCGTGCACGCTTACTCACACAGGCAGGCACGCACACGCGCCCCCTCACACACACACACACACACACACACTCTCTCTCTCTCACACACGCGCACACGCTCACCTAAACACACGCATGCACGCACGCGTGCCCTTACACGCGCACACACACACACACACACGCACACACCCACACACATCCGTGCACGCATACTCGCGCACACACTCATACAAACACGTGTGTGCACACACACACACGCACGCACGCGCACACTCACACACGCACACACACGTGCGCACTCACACACACACACACACACACGTGCGCTGACACACATACACAAACACAACGTGCACGTGCTTACACATACACACACTCACGTGCGCACACACACACAAGCACACACACACACACACGCAAAAACACCCACGCGCGTAAACACACCCACGCGCATGCATATACACACACGCACACACACACTCGCACGCGCACACACACACGCACACACGCACACACACACACACACGCACACACACACACACAAACACACACGCGCGCTTGCACACACACATACGCATGCACACACGCACTGACACAAACACACACGCATGCGTGCTAGCACATACACACACTCACGTGCACACACACACAGACACACACACACACACACACACACACACGTGCGTGCACACATTCTCACACGCACGCACACACGCACACACTCACATTCACACAGACACACGCACACACACCCACACGCAGACACACACACACACGCGCATGCACGTACTCATAAATACACATAAGGGCGCGTGTGCGCTCACACACACACACATACACACGCACACACGCGTGCACACAAACCTGCACGTGCACCCACACACACACATACACAAGTACACACACAAACACACACACAAACGCAAACACACACAAACGCGCGTGCGTACACTCTCAAACACACACACAAACACGCGCGCCCATGCACACCCACACACACACACACGGAAACACATACACATGCGTGCACATGCACGCACGCACACACACACACACACGCTTGCGCTCACACACACGTACGCACGCACACACGCCAATACACACACAAACGAACACACACGCGCGCAGGCTTACACATACACACACTCACGTGCGCACACACACAGACACACACACACACGTGCGCACACACATACACACACGCACGCACACACATTCACACAGATACACACACACACACGCAGACACACACACACACACAGACAAACACTCGTGTGCGTGCTCTCTTATATATACACAAGGGTGCGCATGCGCGCACACACACACACGCGTGCACATGCAGACACACACGCACACTCTCTCTCTCTCTCACACACACACACACGTGCGCACACACACACGAATGTGTTAGCAAACAAACACACGCGTGCACACGCACACGATCGTGCCCACACACACACACTCTCTCTCTCACACACTCACACACACACACACGTGCACACACACACACACACACACACGCACACACACACACACGTGCATGCGCACAAACACACACACACACACATACACACGCACACACACACACATGCACACACACATGCACACACACAAACACACGCGCGTGCACATACACACATGCGCCCACACACACACGCACACACACACACACACACGTGCACACACACTCTCTCTCTCACACACACACACACATGCGTGCACACACACATACATACACACAAACGCGTGTGCATACACACACAAGCACACACGCGCACACACACACACCCTCGTGCGCACACTCTCCCACACACAAATACACACACGCGTGCGCACACACACACACACGCACGTAAACTCACGCACATAAATACACGCACACACATGCACACACA
>CAWUDS030001341.1:52500-55000 GCA_963859935.3 Lathyrus sativus | reverse complement strand
ACACACTCTCTCTCTCTCTCTCACACGCGCACACGCTCACATTAACACACGCACGCATGCGTGCCCTTACACGCGCACACACACACACACACACGCACGCACACACCCACACACATCCGTGCGTGCACACTCGCGCAGACACTCATATAAACACGTGTGCACACACACACACACACGCACGCACACGCACACACACACACGTGCACACTCACACACACACCCACACACGTGCCCCGACACACATACACATACACAACGCGCGCGTGCTTACACATACACACACTCACGTGCGCACACACACACACACACGTAAACACATACACGCGCGTAAACACACCCACGCACATGCATATACACACACGCACACACACACACCCGCACGCGCACGCGCACACACACATGCACACACGCATACACACACATGCGCACACACACACACACGCCCACGAACACACACGCGCGCTTGCACACACACACACACATACGCATGCACACACTCGCACCGACTCAAACACACACGCGCGCGTGATAACACATACACGCACTCACGTGCGCACACACACAGACACACACACACACACACGTACGCGCACACATTCTCACACGCACGCACGCACACACATTCACACACACACACACACCCATAAGCAGACACACACACACGCATGCGCGTACTCTTAAATACACACAAGGGCGCGCGTGCGCTCACACACAGACACATACCCACGCACACACACACGTGCATACAAACCCGCGCGTGCTCCCACACACACACACACACACGCACACACACACACAAACACACACTCTCACACACACATAAACGCGCGTGCGCACACTCTTAAACACACACACAAACACGCGTGCACATGGGCACCCGTACACACAGGGAAACACATACACATGCGTGCAAACGCACACACACTCACGTGCACGCACACACACACACGCACACACACGCGCGTGTACACACACACACACACACACACACGCGTGCGCACGCGCGCACGCTTGCGTTCACACACATGTACGCACACACACACACGCCGACACACACACAAATAAACACACACACGCGGGCTTACACATACCCACACTTACGTGCGCACACACACACGCCGACACACACACAAATGAACACACACACGCGGGCTTACACATACACACACTCACGTGCGCACACACACAGACACACACACACATGCGCGCACACACACACACGCACGCATGCACACACATTCACACAGACACACACACACACACACGTAGACACACACACACACACACTCGCGTGCGCGCTCTCTAAAATACACACAAGGGTGCGCATGAGCACACACACACACACACACACACGCGTGCACATACACACACACACTCTCTCTCTCTCACACACACACACACGAATGCGTGTGCACACAAACACACGTGCGCACTCTCTCTCTCTCTCACTCACTCACACACACACACACACGCACACGCACACACGTGCATGTGCATAAACACACACACACACACGCACACGCACACGCACACGCACCCACACACACACACACACGTACACACACACACACACACGTGCACACACTCTCTCTCTCTCTCTCTCTCTTTCACACACACACAAACACATGCACGCACACGCACACACACAAACGCGTGTGCACACACACATACACATGCGCGCACACACACACACACACAAACGCGTGTGCATACACACACAAGCACAGACGCGCGCACACATACACGCTCGTGCGAACACTCTCCCACACACAAATACACACACGCGTCCGCACACACACACACACACACGCAAACTCACGCACATAAACACACACGCGTGCACAAACACACGCGTGCATATACACACACGCACACACATGCACACACACATACACACATGCGCGTGTTTGTGCACACATACTTAGACACACACACACACACATACACGCTCGCGCGCCCCCTCACACACACTCTCTCTCTCTCTCTCTCTCTCTCTCACACACACACGCACACGCTCCCACAAACACGTGCGCGCCTACAAACACACGTACGCACGCACGCGTGCCCTTACACGCACACACACGCACACACATCCGTGCGTGCACACTCGCGCACACACTCATACAAACACGTGTGTGCACACACACACCAGCATACACACACGCACGCACGCACACACACACACACGCGCACTCACTCACACACACACACACACAACGCGCGTGTGCTTACACATACACACACTCACGTGTGCACACACACACAAGCACACACATACACACACACACACACACATGCATACACACAAACACACGCGCGCGCACTTACACACACGTACCCACACACACACACACACACACACACACACGTACACACACATTCTCTCTCACACATACACACACACACACACATGCGCACACACACACACAAACGCGTGTGCATACACACACAAGCACACACGCGCGCACACACATACTCGTGCGTATACTCTCTCACACAC
>CAWUDS030001341.1:47500-50000 GCA_963859935.3 Lathyrus sativus | reverse complement strand
GCACACACACACACACGCAAACATATACACTCGCGTAAACACACCCACACGCATGCATATACACACACGCACACACACAAACACCCGCACACACACACACACGCACACGAACACACACGCGCGCTTGCACACACACACACACACATATGCATGCACACACACGCACCAACACAAACACACACGCGCGCGTGCTAGAATATACACACACTCATGTGCGCACACACACAGACACACACACACACACGTGCGCGCACACATTCATACACGCACGCACACACACACATTCACACAGACACACACACACCCACACGCAGACACACACACACACACACGTGCGCGCACACATTCATACACGCACGCACACACACACATTCACACAGACACACCCACACCCACACGCAGACACACACACACACGCATGCGCATACTCTAAAATACACACAAGGGCGCGCGTGCGCTCACACACACACATACACACACACACACACACACACACACACACACACACACACTCACACACACGCGTTCACACAAACCCGCGCATGCACATTCACACACACACACGCATGCACACTCTGTCTCTCTCTCTCTCTCTCACACACACGTGCACATACACACACACGTGCGCACACCCACACGAACGCGTGTGCACGCACACGCTCGTGCGCACTCTCTCTCTCACACACACACACATACACACGCGCGCGTGTGCACATACACACGCGCGCGTGTGCACATACACACGCGCGCGTGTGCACATACACACACACAAACACGCGCGCGCGTGTGCACGGTCTCTTAAATACACACAAGGGCGCGCATGCACACACACACACACGTGCACACACACACACACTCTCTCTCTCTCTCACTCACACACACACACACACGTGCGCACACACACACGAACGCGTGTGCACACACATACACACACACGCACACGCTCGTGCGCACACTCTCTCTCTCTCTCTCACACACACACACACTCTCACACACACACTCACACACACACACACACACGTGCGTACAAAGACACACACATATACACACGCACACGCACACACACACACACATGCACACACACAAACACACGCGCGTGCACATACACATACGCACCCACACACACACACACATGCACACACACACACACACACACACACGTGCACACACACTCTCTCTCTCACACACACACACACATGCGTGCACACACACACACACAAACGCGTGTGCACACACACACAAGCACACACGCGCGCACACACACGCTCGTGCGTACACTTTCTCACACAAAAATACACACGCGTGCGCGCACACACACACACACGGGCGCAAACTCAATCGCATAAACACACACGCGTGCACAAACACACGTGTGCATATACGCACACGCACACACATGCACACACATATACACTCATGCGCGTGTTCATGCACACACACACATACACGTACGCGCGCATACTCGCTTGCACGCAACCGCGCGCGTGCGCGCTTACACACAGGTAGGCACGCACGCGCGCCCCCTCACACACACACACACACACACACACACACACACACTCTCTCTCTCTCTCTCTCTCTCTCTCTCACACGCTTACACAAACACACGCTTACACAAACACACGCACGCACGCGTGCCCTTACACGCACACACACACACACATACACACGCACACACATCCGTGCACGCACACTTGCGCACACATTCATACAAACACGTGTGTGCACCCAAACACACGCATGCACGCGCACACACATACACACGTGCGCACTCACACACACACCCACACATGTGCGCCGACACACATACACAAACACAACGCGCGCATCCTTACACATACACACACTCACGTGCGCACACACACACACAAGCACACACACACACGCAAACATATACACGCGCGTAAACACACCCACGCGCATGCATATACGCACACGCACACACACACCCGCACGTGCACACACACACACACGCACACACAAGCACACACAAGCACACACACACACACATGCGCGCGCACACGAACACACACGCACGCTTACACACACACACACACATGCGTGCACACACACGCACCGACACAAACACACACCCGCGCGTGGTAGCATATACACACACTCACGTGCCCACACACACAGACACACACACGTGCCCGCACACATTCACACACGCACGCACGCACGCACACACATTCTCACAGACACACACACACACCCACAAGCAAACACATACACACACTCATGCGCGTACTTTAAGATACACACAAGGGCGCACGTGCGCTCATACACACACATACACACATACACACACACACACACACGCGTGCACATACACACACACGCATGCACACTTTATCTCTCTCTCTCTCTCTCTCTCACACAAACGTGCACACACACACGAACGCGTGTGCACACACATACACACACACACGCATACGCTCGTGCGCACACTCTCTCTCTCTCTCTCTCTCACAAACAGACACATACGCGCGCGTGCGTG
>CAWUDS030001341.1:27500-35000 GCA_963859935.3 Lathyrus sativus | reverse complement strand
CAGTCCACCTCTCTTACCTGGGAAGTTAACCATACAATTACCCATTATACAAACTGAACTTATTATGTAAGGACAAAGATCAAATATGGCAAGACATTGGATGGATTTGGTACTCAACCTAAGTATCTAGATAATAAGTATAACTTGAAAAGTTGATACGATAATTCCCCATTATTAACTTAATACTTATGGCTAAGAGTTGCCACAAGATGAGTGAGTGATCATATAGACTTGCATTAAGGAATGTGTAAGTCCACCGCCGTGCGGTATGGGACGCACGAGGTTGATCAGTCGCCTGCAATCCCGACGGGGATTATTATCTATGCATGCTAGGCAAGACAAGGTTCTTGGCCTGAATTCTCAGGGACGATCGACTTATAACACCTAGGCTCCATGTGAAGTTAGGTGGCGTAGCTCTTGGTAATTGGGAGTACGTTGGTGGCATGTGGTCTAGTGATATCTGATCTTGGTAAATGGGATAGATATCATTGACAGCGTTTAGTGGCCTGAGTCAGCATATAGTTCAGGGATGCATTAGAATAAATAAAGTATATGTAATTGTGGGTATAAGATACGCTTGTTTGTATAAATATGGTTTCCATATATATTATTATTTTACACATTCATTCCCACTTTTAAACTTGTACATGAATCTTAGCCCTGTGTCATTTTTGTTTTGCATTTTGGATTATTTTATGACGATCAGACGATGAGCTCGAATCTTGCGTACTTCCCGACAACTCAGAAGGAAAGGATATGAAGTGACGTGGAGATGTGTTACTATAACATCTAGATTGGGAGCTGTTAGTGTTTTGTCAAACGCTAATCACATCCCTACTACTACAGTCAGTATAAGTGTCAGTCTTGTTGGACTTAGGAGGTCCCTTTTGGTATGCTTTCTTTTTGGTTTCCTTTCTGTACTTTTATTTTATGTTTTATCTATGTGGCAAGGCCGCTAGTCTTAACGGTGTCAAACTCTGTAAAATATATTTGAAGCATATGTATGTGAAACAGTATGTTTTTAAATAATTAAGTATTGTCCTTTAAAAATTTCAAATTTTTCTGTATTTTTATAAGGTTTCATTAGAATTCCACTAATGGGACATAGGCTGTCTCATTTAATGGTATCAGAGCTGGTCGATTCAGCTCGGACCGTAAGTGTCTAGAATTATACTGACTGTATCAAGTTGGATTCCAAACTGGATGATAACTTTTCTTCTGTGCATTGAGTCTTCATCTTGAGAGCCTTCTAGTATAATGGTCTAGGAAACTTATTTAGCACACTTTATTTTTCCTCCCCAACGGTCACAAACCCAACGGTAACGTAACGGACACTTCACAAAATTCACTTTATAAATACTTCACACCCATCCATTATTTTCATATCAATTCCTAAATATTTATCTATACCTTTCAAATGGCTAAATCCTTTCTTTTATTCATCACTCTTCTTGTCATTATTTTGTTTGTTATTGGTATCATCAAGCATGAAGAATTAGGTAAAGATTTCGTAGCAATAATGATAATTATAGTTTTACCACTATTAGTCTTAGCTTGGTTTACAAGTAGAGGTTTTTGAATGAGACATGGTCACGATTTTTGTAATCGTTGTTATTAAATAAATTGATACATTTTCGTTTATACATTAAATGTTGATTATGTTTTCCTGAATTCTAGTTATATTTAAGATATTAATTCAACATTTTAGACACAATTATCCCTTGCCTGTGGGAGACTTGATAAAAATCCTTATCGATGAATCATTCATTGGGATATAAATATACATAATTGTTATGTTCTTTATGTCTTGTGAATGATTGAACCTAATAACTATTCCTTTTCAGGAAGTTATGGTTCAGAACGTCAGAGGTGCGAGGCGTGGTAGGAGTGCTGCTAGAGGCACTACTAGAGGTATACGTAGGAATGCGAGTGATGAAGTTACTCCTGAAGGAGCACCTACCATTCCCATTGGACGAGAAGATCATTCCCAAACTGGAACGAACTCTCAAGCTGACACTCGAGATGTTCGTGAACTTGCTGCAGCTGTGTTAGTTCAAACACAACAAAATGCTCAAATCCTGCAAATCACTCGAGATCATCAACTCTTTCAGCAACAACAAAGGGAAATGGTGCATGAGGATACAGGATTGAACTCGTTTCTGAAAGGAAAACCACCACAGTTTGGTGGTGACTTTAATCCGGAGGGTGCTGAGAAATGGTTGCAAGAAATGGAGAAGATATTTTCTTTCACTCACTGTAGAGAGAATAGAAGGGTTGGTTATGCAACATTCATGCTGACAGGCGATGCTGAAGCTTGGTGGAGAGGAAAGTATAGATTATTGGAAGAGGAAGGAAGAGAAATCAATTGGACCTTGTTCAAAGAAGAATTTTTGGGGAAGTATTTTCCAAAGTTATGTAGGAAAGAGAAGGAGAGAGAATTTCAGAATCTACGTCAAGGTGTGATGACGGTGGGAGAATATACTAGGAAGTTTGAATCCTTGCTAAAGTATTCTGAGTTTTACCGCTTGCATCCAAGGGAAGAATGGATGTGTGAAAAGTATCAAGATGGATTGAAATATGATATCCAGAGGGCAGTTTTACCTCTGCATATTATGCGCTTTGGTGAGCTAGTAGAAAGGTGTCTGGAGTTGGAAGGGATTGACAATAGGAAGAATCAATATGGATCAGGAGGATCAACCCAAAACAACAATCACAAGGGCCACTTTAACCGAGGCCACGGAGGAAGAATCCAACGAGGGGGTAGGCCATATCAAAGGCCTACACCTTATCATAACCAGGATTCTAGAAGGTTAATGTTCAAGTGTTACAGCTGTGGAGGGGCACATCTTAACAAAGATTGTCCAAATAGAAATATTGGAACTTGTTTTCGCTGTGGTCAGAAAGGCCACTTTCTCAAAGATTGTCCCCAAGGACAAAGTCAACCAACAGGCCAGAGGAGCGGCCTAATAAACAATAACAACATAGGGAGAGCAAGAAATGGAGGCCCAAGTGTTGGTCAGAGACCTCAGAATCAAAATAAGCCAACCACAGGAAGAGTATTTACAATTAGAGGAGCTGAGATCTCAAAGTCAGCTGGGTTAATTCAAGGTATGTGTTTAATTGGAGATAAGTTGGTATCAGTTTTATTCGATTCAGGAGCTACACATTCTTTTATATCTACCTCTTGTGCTGAATTTTTGGGATTCGAAATTGTTGATCACGATTATAAGTTGACTATCACAACTCCCTCGGGAGAAAGAATGGTAACTTATTCAGTCTGTGTAGACTGTCCAATAATCTTAGAAAATAGAAGATTCTTAGTAGATCTTGTGGTACTCCCGCTACAAGACCTAGATGTCATCTTAGGAATGGATTGGTTATCAGCCAACGATGTCAACTTGAGATGCAAGGAGAAAATTTTTACATTTGGAGAAGATAGTGGAGAAATCAGCAAAGCTGAAACCCTCACTCAAAGTTTTATGATGCTATTCTCCATGTCAGTAGGAGAAACCCCTAGTGTGGAAAATTTTCCCGTAGTCTGTGAATTCCCGGAAGTCTTTCCAGAAGAAGTTCCAGGTTTACCACCGGTTAGGGAAGTGGAATTTTCTATAGACTTGGTTCCAGGAACTGGACCAATTTCTATATCTCCTTATCGAATGTCACCCTCAGAGCTTGCGGAGTTAAAGAAACAATTAGACGAGATGTTAGAGAAAGAATTTATTAGACCAAGTGTATCGCCATGGGGAGCTCCAATCTTGTTTGTGAAGAAGAAGGATGGTTCTTCTAGACTTTGTGTGGATTACAGACAACTCAATAAAGCCACTGTGAAAAACAAGTATCCTTTGCCTAGAATCGACGACTTGATGGATCAGTTAAAAGGAGCATCAGTATTCTCAAAGATTGACTTGAAGTCTGGATATCATCAGATCAGGGTGAAGGAAGATGATATTCCAAAAACAGCTTTTAGATCCCGTTATGGACACTATGAGTACTTAGTTATGCCATTTGGTTTGACTAATGCTCCAGCAGTATTCATGGATTACATGAATAGGATCTTTAGGTCATACTTAGATCAATTTGTTGTAGTTTTCATTGATGACATTCTGATTTATTCCAAGAATGAGGTAGAGCACAGAGAACATTTGAGAATTGTGCTACAGATATTAAAGGACCTTCAATTGTACGCGAAATTCTCGAAATGTGAATTTTGGTTGAAGGAGGTACAATTTCTTGGTCATGTAATTAGTAAAGAAGGTATTGCAGTAGACCCAAGTAAAGTCGAAGCAATAACAAAGTGGGAGAGTCCAAAGAATGTTGGCGAGATTCGAAGTTTTCTTGGACTAGCTGGATATTATCGGAGGTTCATTGAAGGATTTTCAAAGATCGCTTTGCCCATGACTCAGTTAACGAGGAAAGGTAAAAACTTTGAATGGACTAAAGAGTGTGAAGAAAGTTTTCAGAAGCTAAAGGAAAGATTGACTTCATCACCAATACTCATCTTACCAGACCCATTAGGAAATTTTGATGTGTATTGTGATGCGTCATATCAAGGTCTTGGGTGTGTGTTGATGCAAGAAAGGAAAGTGATAGCTTATGCATCAAGACAATTGAAGGTGCATGAGAGGGACTACCCAACTCACGACCTAGAGTTAGCGGCAATTGTGTTTGCCTTAAAGATTTGGAGGCATTATCTTTATGGATCAAAGTTCACTGTGTTAAGTGATCACAAAAGCCTGAAGCATTTATTTGATCAGAAAGATTTAAACATGAGACAAAGGCGCTGGATGGAATTCTTGAAGGACTATGATTTTGAGTTGCAATATCATCCCGGAAAGGCCAATGTTGTAGCAGACGCTTTGAGTCGAAAGAAACTTCATGTATCTGCAATGATGTTGAAGGAAGAAGAGTTGATTGACAAATTCGTGGATTTAAACTTAGGAGTACATCACAATGAAGGAAGTATATTCATAGGCGCTATTGTCGTGTCTAATGAATTTCTGAAATGGATCAAAGATGAACAACAACTTGATGACCGTCTAGTGAGCATAAAGGAAAATATAAGAAATGGTCAAAATGGAGAGTTTAACATAAGGAGTGATGGAATCCTAAGGTTTAAAGAAAGGTTGTGTGTACCTCAAAATCAGGATATTCAAAAGTTGATTTTGGAAGAGGGCCACAAAAGTAAGTTGAGTTTTCATCCAGGAGCCACAAAGATGTATCAAGACTTGAAGAAAATGTTTTGGTGGGTTGGAATGAAGAGACATATAGCAGAATATGTTCAAAGTTGCTTGGTATGTCAGAAGGCAAAGATTGAACATCAGAAGCCAGCCGGATTGCTACAACCTTTAGATATTCCAGAGTGGAAGTGGGACGGAATAGCCATGGATTTTGTAACCGCTTTGCCTAAGACTCAGAAACAACATGATGCAATTTGGGTGATCATTGATAGGTTGACAAAGAGTGCACATTTCATTCCCATCAACCAGACGTTTAAATTAGAGAGACTAGCTCAGGTATATGTAAAGGAGATTGTTAGATTGCATGGAATACCTTCAAGTATAGTCAGTGATAGAGATCCCAGATTCACATCAAATTTTCGGCATCAGTTGCATTTAGAGTTAGGAACAAAACTGAGGTTAAGTTCAGCTTATCATCCCCAAACGGATGGCCAGTCTGAGAGGACGATTCAATCGTTAGAGGATTTGTTGAGAGCTTGTGCTCTTGAACACAAAGGAAGTTGGGACGAGTTCTTACCATTGATTGAGTTTACTTACAACAATAGTTTTCACTCAAGTATCGGCATGGCTCCATATGAAGCATTATACGGAAGAAAGTGTCGTACACCTTTATGTTGGTATGAGGTTGGAGAAAATAAAATATTGGGTTCAGAATTCGTGCAACAAACGACAGATCAGGTTAAACTTATTAGAGAAAAAATGAAGGCAGCACAGGACCGTCAAAAGAGTTATAATGATAAGAGGAGAAGACCTTTGGAGTTCGAGGCAGGAGATCACGTGTTCATTAGGGTAACTCCTAGGGCGGGAATTGCACGAGCAATCAAAACTAGGAAGTTAACACCAAGGTTTATCGGGCCTTTTCAAATTCTACGGCGGATTGGACCTGTAGCGTATCACATTGCTTTGCCGCCAAACTTGTCTAATCTTCATGATGTATTTCATGTATCACAACTGAGGAAGTATTATCCGGACCCTTCACATGTCATTGAGCCTGAAACTGTGGAACTTAGAGATAATTTGGAATATGAGGCTATACCTGTCAAGATCTTAGATCATCGTATTAAAGAACTTCGTGGAAAGCAAATACCATTGGTTAGAGTCGTGTGGGATGATGTAACTGGTGATTCTACTTGGGAAAGAGAAGAAGACATGCGTCAGAAGTATCCACATATGTTTTAGGTACGCTAAATTTCGAGGACGAAATTTCTTTTAAGGGGGGTGGTAATGTAACATCCTAATTTTTCCATACACTAAATAATATATCTAGTTAGATTTGAGATTTTAACAATGCTAGTTATTAAAAATTAAATGTTGAAACTAACACTTATAATAATTAATTTATTAATTAATTACTTTTTATATTTATTACTTTTATTCTTCAATTTGAATATCATCGTTTCATTTTATAAACTAAACTTTGAAATTTAAATTGGTACTTAAAACCCTTAACTTTAAGTTAATTAATTATTCATATTATTATTATCATTATTGTTGTTCTTGTTTTGTTATTATTAATTGATTTTATTTTATTTGAATATTATCATTTTACTCTATAAACCAATTAATAAATAAAATAATCTTAAGACAATAAAAATATCAAATAACTATCCTTTTTACTATTTTTATTATTATTAATATTATTAACATTTTACTTTTTATAAAAGAAATATATATCTCATTTTCTATTAATATCCTACATAATATTATGTCATGAAATCAAGCTCCCATACCTTTGTCATAAATTATTTTCACAAAGTCATACTAGAACACCTAAAGCACTATTGATGAAAGATTAGTAAATATTTGATAGAGACATATTTACTAGCAAGAGTTGAAAAGTTGGAAGGTATGGGCAAAAGATGATAAATTATGTTATTTTAATATTTTACAACTAGTATAAATAGGGGTCTCTTCCACCCCATTTTCATTCATTCATTCACAAATCATCTTTCTTACTTCTTTACTTCTTTCCTTCTCTAATTTCTTCATATAGCAATATTAGTTTTAGTTATCGAAGTTCCCACGATATCGGTTCGTAACCTTTAGAGTATTTTGTGGTAAAAGTTCTTCTAAAGTTTCAAGGGAGTTTTATACGTCAAAGTTCTGCCCAAATCATTTTCATAAGTAATCGGTAAGCCGTTATAATGTCCATTTTATTTTAATTATATTATTTTAATTATGTTATTTATATAAAGGTTATTTTAAATTTTCTATGCAAATTCCGTTCAGACGTCGATATATTGAACTTATAAAGTCCAAAATA
>CAWUDS030001341.1:0-17500 GCA_963859935.3 Lathyrus sativus | reverse complement strand
CCCCTCACACACACACACAACCTCTCTCTCAGACACGCACACGCTCACACAAACACACGCACGCATGCACGCATGCACGTGTGCCCTTATACGCACACACACGCACACACACGCACACACCCACACACATCCGTACCCGCATACTCGCGTACACACTCATACAAACACGTGTGCGCACACACACACACACGCACGCACGCGCACATACATACACACACACGTGCACACTCACACTCACACACACACGTGCGCCGACACACATACACAAACACAACGCGCGCGTGCTTACATATACACACACTCACGTGCACACACACACAAGCACACACACACACACACACACGCAAACACATACACGCGCGTAAACACACCCACCCGCATGCATATACACACACGCATACACACGCACACCCGCACACGCACAGACACACACGCACACACACACACACATACACACACGCACACGTACACACACACGCGCTTGCACACACACATACGCATGCACACACACGCAACGACACAAACACGCACACGCGCGTGCTAACGCATACACACACTTACGTGCACACACACACAAACACACACACGTGCGGGCAAACACATTCTCACACGCACGCACGCACGCACACACATTCACACAAACACACACCCACACACCCACGCGCAGACACACACACACGCATGCGCGTACTCTTAAATACACACAAGGGCGCGCGTGCGCTCACACACACACACATACACACGCACACACACGCGTGCACACACACACACACACACACACGCATGCACACTCTGTCTCTCTCTCTCTCACACACACGTGCACATACACATACACACACACGTGCCCACACACACACACACGCACATGCTCGTGCGCACGCTCTCTCTCTCTCTCTCTCTCACACACACACACACACACACACACACACACACACACACATACACGCGTGTGCACAAACTCACACACACGCACACACACACACACACACGCACACACAAACACACGCACGTGCACACTCACACGCGCGTGTACATGCACACACACACACACACGTGTGCACATTTTCTCTCTCTCTCTCTCTCTCTCTCTCTCACAGACACACACATGCACACACACACAAATACGTGTGCACACACACAAGCACACACGCGCACACACACACGCTCGTGTGCATTCTCTCTCACACACACATACACACACGCGTGCGCACACACACAAACACGCGCGCGCGCACACACGAACGCACACGCACAGACACACATACACACACATACACACACGCGCATGCACACACCCACGAGAATGCCCATACACACACGCACACACATGCGTGTATGCACAGATGCCCACGCACACACACACACACACTAACACACACATGTAAGAGCATCCGTACACAAACACGCGCGCGTGCACGCGCATATACACACACACACACGTGCACACACAAACCCGCATGTGCACACCATATACACCATACACACACACGTGCACACACACACACACGCACACGTGCACACACACAAACACACACGCGCGTGCATACATACACAAACACACGCACGCGCGTGCACACACACACACACACACGTGTGCACGCACGCACATAGGCAAACTCACGCGCGTGCACACACACGCACACACACAACCACACCCGCACATGCACACTCGCACTCACACACGCACACACACACACGCACACACGACACGCCCACGCATGCACGCACTCACGCACACAACCACAGACACACACCCACGCATGCATACACGCACACACATACACACGCCCACACACCCACACATACATACAAACGCATACACGCATGCAGGCACACACTCACGCACGCGCACACGTACACACACGCACACGAACAAACACACACACACACACACACACACACACGCGCGTTCGCACACTCTCTCACACACAAACACACATACAAACACACAGACGCGCATGTGAACACATACACACAGACACGCGTACACGCACGCGCGCACACAGGCACGCGCACACACACGCACCCGCATACACACGCACCCGCACACACCCACACACACCCACACATGCACACACGCAGACACACACACACACACACACACACACGAATATACGGACACACACACGAGCACACATACAGACGCACACGCACGCACACACACATGCACGCACACACTCATGCACACACGCACACACTCACACACGCACAGACACACACACGTGCACACACACACACATGCACACATACACACGCACAGAGACGTGCGCGCACACACACACACAGACACACACGCACGCACAAACATACACACGCGTGTGCGTACACTCTCTCTTTTTCTCACACATACATACATGCGCGCGTGCGTACACAAACACACACACACACACACGCCCGCACACACACACACACATACACAAACACACACACGTGCGTGCACACACCCTCGAGCATGCACATACACGCACACACACACACACGCACACATACACACATGCGCGTGCGTACACTCTCTCTCTCTCTCTCTCTCACACACACACAAACACACACACACGTGTGCGAGCTCGTGTGCCCACCCGCACACAGGTGCACACACACGCACGCACGGAGGAATACACACTAACACACACACACACACGCACACACACAAGTGCGCACGTGCGCACACACACACACAAACACACACACACACGCGTGCGTAAGCTCTCACACACACACAAAGACAAACAAACACGTGCGCACACACACACATTCACACACGTTCTCTCTCACACACACAGAGACAAACAAACACGTGCGCGCGCACACGCCCTCACACACACACACACGCACGCACGTGCATGCACACACACACACGCACTCACGCCCCCCCTCCACACACACTCACACGCACACCAACGCGCCTGCACACACACACACATTCATAAACACACACACATGCGTGCGCACACTCTCTCTCTTTCTCACACACACACACACACATACACGCGCGCGTGCGTAAACAAACGTGCACACACACACGCCCACACACATACACACACACACACACACACACACACACACACACACACACACACACACACACACACACACACACGTGCACACACCCACGAGCGTGCATGCACACACGCACACACACACACACACACACACACACACACACACGTGTGCTCACACACACACACTCTCTCTCTCTCTCATACACAAACCCACGCGCGCGCTCGTTTATGCACCCACACACACACGTGCGCACACACAAATATACACGAACGCACACACACACACACACACGCATACACAAACACGCGCGTGCGAACACCCATACACACGTGCACAGACACACACACATACACGCGTGCACGCGCACACACCCACACACACACACACACGTGCGCGCCCCTACACAAAGAAACACACGCGCGCGTGTGCGCTCACACGCACACACACAAATACACAGACGTACGCACGCAGGCACGCCCCCCCCCCCCCCACACACAAACACACACACGTGAATACAAACTCACGCGTGCACACACACACACACACACACGCACACACACGCACACACGCACACACACACACACACACACACACACGTGCGTGCGCATTCTCACATACACGAACACACACACGCACACTCGAGCCCACATACACACACATGCACGCCTGCACGCGCGCGCACACTCACTCACACACCCGTGCATGCACACACGCACACACACACAAACACGTGCGTGCTCACGCACACACCCATGTGCGCCGACGCGCACACACAGAAACAAACAAGTGCGCGTGCTAACACGCACATACACGTGCACGCATACACACACGCGTGCACGCAAACACAGACACACGCACGCACGCACACACACATGCGCGCGTGCACCCCTACACGCGTGCACACACATACACACAGACGTGCGCACATACACACGCACACAAACATACACGCGCGCGTGCACACACACACAGACGTGCACACACACACACAAACGCCCGTGGACACAAACACACACACGCACAAACACATACACACGCGTTCGCACACGCTCTCTTTTTCTCACACAGATACACACACGCGCACAAACACACGTGCGTGCACACACCCTCGAGCATGCACATACACGCACGCGCACACACACGCGCGCGTACAAACGCAGCCACACATACGCGCGCTCGTGTGCGCACCCGCCCACACGCACGCACTCACGCAGGCATGCACACTAAAACACAAATGAGCACACGCGCACACAGGCGCACACACGCACAAACACGTGCGCGCTCACGCACACACCCACGTGCGCCGACACACACACACAGAAACAAACAAGCGCGCGTGCTAGCACGCACATACATGTGCATGTACAGACACACACAAACGTGCGCAGATACACATGCACACATACATACATGCGCGTGTGCACACACACACAAACGTGCACACACACAGACGTGCGCACATACACACGCACACACACAGACACATAGACACACACACACACGCACACATAAACGCCCGTGCACACAGACACACACACACACGCACAAACACATACACACGCATTCGCACACGCTCTCTTTTTCTCACACAAACATACACATGCGCGTGCGTACACAGACACACACACGCACACACACACACACACACACACACACACACACACACGTGCGTACACACTCTCTCTCTCTCTCTCTCTCTCTCTCTCTCTCACAAACAAACATACACACACACGCACGCACTCACGCAGGCATGCACACTAACACACAAGTGAGCACACGCGCACACACACACACACTCGCACAAACACACACACGCGCGTACGTAAATTCTCTCACACACACAGAGAGAAAAACAAACACGTGCGCGCACACACACATGCTCACACACGTTCTCTCACACACACAAAGACAAACAAACACGTGAGGGTACACACACACACTCACACACACACACACACGCACGCACGCTCTCACGCACCCCCCCCCCCACACACGCACACAAACGCGCGTGCACACATGCACACACGCACGCATAAACGCACACATATGTGTGCGCACACTCTCTCTCTTTCTCACACACACAAACACATACACGCGCGCATGCGTGGAAAGACGCACACACACGCACGCGTATACCCATGCGTGCATGCACACACTCACGCACACACGCATACACTCGCACACGTACACACACACACGTGCACACACACATACACACATACGTGCGCACATACACACGCACACAGACGTGCGCGCACACACACACACACATAGACACACGCACACGCTCACAAAAACGCGCGTGCACACAGACACACACACACACAAACATACACACGCGTGTGCGCACCCTCTCTCTTTTTCTTACACATACATACACGCGCGCGTGTGTACACAGACAGACACACACACACACACAAACACACACACATGGGTGCATACACCCTCGAGCATGCACACACACGCACGCACACACACACACACACACACACACACACACACACACACACACGCATGCATACACTCTCTCTCTCACACACACACACAACACGTGCGCGCGCTCGTGTGCGCACCCACACACACGGGTGCACACACACACACACACGCACTCACGCAGGCATGCACGTTAACACACACACACACACGCACAAACTCACACACGCGCGTGTGTAAACTCTCTCTCACACACACACAAAGACAAACAAACACGTGCGCACACACACACATTCACACACGTTCTCTCACACACTAACACAGAGACAAACAAACATGTGCACGCACACACACACACACACGCACGTGCGCTCCCACGCACACACGCACGAACGTACACATGCACACACGCACTCACGCCCCCCCTCCACACACACACACACACGCACAAACAAAGGCGCGTGCACACACACACACACACGCACGCACAAACACACGCACATGCGTGCACACACTCTCTCTCTTTCTCACACACACAACTACATGCGCGCATGCGTAAACAAACTCGCAAACACACACGCACACACACGCACACACACACACACACACACACACACACACACACACACACGCGCGCGTCCACACTCCCACGAGCGTGCACATACACACAAGCACACACAAGCATACACGAACGCAACCACACACACCGACACGCACACACACACACACACGTGCGCTCACCCATACACACGTGCGCACGCGCACACACACGCCTGCACCCATCCACGCACGCACACATGTGCGCAAACACACACACATACACGTGTGTGCATGCACACACACACACACACACACACACACACACACACACACACGTGTGCGCCCCCTCACAAACAAACACACGTGCGCACACGCACACACTCATATACACGTGCACACACACACGCTCGCACCCATCCTCGCACGCACACACGTGCATAGACACACACACATACACGTGTGTGCGTGCACACACACACACACACACACACGTGCGCTCCCCCTCACAAACAAACACACGCGCTCGCGTGTGCTCACCCGCACACACACTCTTCGATACACCGACACACACAAACACACAGACGCACGCACGCATCCACGCCCATACACACATACACAGACACAAGTGCATACAAACTCGCGCATGCACACACACACGCAAACACACGCACATACACACACACACACACACACACACACACACACATGCGTGCGCACGCGCACACACACACACACGTGCGCACGCATTTTAACATACACGAACATGCGCGCGCACGCGCGCACACGCATACAAGCACGCGCATACACACACCTACACGCACGCGCGTACACACGCACAAACACACACCCGTGCATGCACACACGCGCACACACACACAAACACGTGCACGCTCACACACACATGTGCACCGACACACACACACAAAAACACACAAGCGTGCATGCTAACTCACACACACACACACGCACACACACACACACGTACACACATGCACACACACACACACGCACGCACATGCACGCACATGCACACACGCACACGTATACCCACGCGCACGCTCACGCACACACGCACACACTCACACATGCAGAGACACACGTGCACACACACACACACGTGCGCACATACACATGCACACAGAGGTGCGTGCATACACACATACACACACACACACACACACACACACGTGTGTGTGCACACCCTCGAGCGTGCACATACACGCACGCACGCACACGCACACACGCACACGCACACACACACACGCACACACACATAGACACACACACACACACACACACACTAAGCACACACACAAACACACTCACACGTGCGCAAGCATTCTCACATAAACGAACACACGCACGCACACTCGCGTGCACACACACACACACGCATGCACGCGCGCGCACACACACGCACACACACACACACACACACACCCGTGCATGCACCACGCGCACACACACACTAACACATGCACGCTCACAAACACACACACACGTGCGCCGACACATACACACAAAAACACACAAGCGCGCGTGCTAACACGCACACACACTCGCATGCGCACACACACGTGCACGCATACACACACGCGTGCGCGCAGACATATACACAATCATGCACACACGCAGACACATGCACGCATGCACACACACGCGCGCACGTGGACACACACACACTGACGTGTGCACATACACACGCACACAGACGTGCGCACACACACACACACATAGACACACACACACGCACACACAAACGCGCGTGCACACAGACATACACACACGGAAATATACATACACACGCGTTCTCACACTCTCTCTTTTTCTCACACACAAATACATGCGCGCGTGCGTACACACACACACACAAACACGTGCGTACGCTCGTGTGCGCACCCACACACACGCACTCACGCAGGCATGCACACACACACGCACTCACGAAGGCATGCACACACACACACACAAGTGCGCACACGCGCGCACACACACGCACAAACACACACATGCGCGTGCGTAAACTCTCTCACACACACAAACAAAGACAAACAAACACGTGCGCGCACACACACATTCACAAACATTCACACACACACACACACAGACAAATAAACACGTGCGCGCACACACACACTCACAGACACACAAACACACGCACGCATGTGCGCGCACACACACACACACGCACGCTCGCACTCACGCCCCCCTCCACACACACACACGCACACAAACGCGCATGCACATACACAAACACACGCACAAACACACACACATGCGTGCACACACTCCCTCTCCTTCTCACACACACATATACACGCGTGCGTGCCTAAACAAACGCGCATGCACACACACACACGCACACAAGCACACACACACGTGCTCACAATCTCTCTCTCTCACACACACATACACACCCACGCACGCACGCGCGCTCGTGGTTGCACCCACACGCATGCGTGCGCACACACAAACATACACGAATGCACGCACGCACACCAACAACCGACACACACACACACACAAACATACAGGAGCGCATGCACGCACATAAACACACACGCGCGTGCGCGCACCCATACACACGTGCGCGTACACACACACACATACACGCATGCACGCGCACACATATAGACACATGTGCGCGCCCCCACAAAAACAAACACACGCGCGCGCGTGCATTTTCACGCACACACACTCGTGGACACACCCACACACAGACGCACGCACGCAGGCACACCCCCCCCCCCCCCCACACACACAGGTGCATACAAACTCGCGTGTGCATACATACACGCACACGCACACACACACACATACACACACACACACAGAAACACAAAAGCGCGCGTGCTAACACGCACACACATTCGCATGCGCATACAGACACACACGTGCACGCATACCCACACGCGTGCGCGCATGCACATACGCACGCACGCACGCACGCACGCACATGCCCGCATGCACAAACACACACACACACACACACACACACGTGCACACACACAAACGTGCGCACATACACACGCACACAGACATGCGCACACACACACACATACACACACACACGCACACAAAACGCGCGTGCACACTGACACACACACACGCACACAAAACGCGTGTGCACACAGACACACACACACGCACAGATACATACACACGCGTTTGCACACTCTCTCTTTTTCTCACACACACATACACACGCACGTGCGTACACAGATAGACACACACACACACGCGCGCGCACTTAGACACACACACACACACATACACACACATACACACACACGCGCGTGCGTACACAGACACACACACACACAAGTGCGCACACACGCATAAACACACACACACACACACGAGTGCGTAAACTCTCTCACACACATAAACCAAGACAAACAAACACGTGCGCGCATACACACATTCACAAACATTCTCTCTCTCACACACACACACACAGACAAACAAACACGTGTGCACACACACACACACGTGCGCCCACACACACACACGCACACACGCCCCTCACGCCCCCTCCACCCACACACACACACGCACAAACACACACATGCGTGCGCACACTCTTTCTCCTTCTCACACACACATATACACGCGCGCGTGCGTAAACAAACGCGCACATACACACGCACGCACACACACACGCACACACACGCGTGCTCACGCTCTTTTTCTCTCAGACACTCCCACCCACGCGCGCGCGCTCGTGTGTGCACATCACACACGCGTACGCACATACAAACATACACGAACGCACGCACGCACACCAACACACCTACACGCACACACACAAACATACAGGCGCGCATGCGCGCATATAAACACACACGTGCGTGCGCACACCCATGCACACGTGCGCGCACACCCATGCACACGTGCGCGCACACACACGCACCCGCACCCATCCACGCACTCATACACGTGCACAGACACACACACATACACGCGTGCGCACGCACACATATAGACACACGTGCGCGCCCCCACATAAACAAACACACGCACGCGCGTGCACTCCCACGCACACACACTCGTGGACACACCCACACACATAAACACACAGACCCACGCACGCAGGCACGCCTCCACACACACACACATGCAAATAAACTCGCGGGTGCACACATACACATACGTGCTTAATAACTCGCGCGTGCACACACACGCACACACGCACACGCATACACATACACACACGCACACACACGCGTGCTCACTCTCTCTCTCTCTCTCTCACACACATACACACCCACGCGCGCGCACTCGTGGTTGCACCCACACGCATACGTGCGCACACACAAACATACACGAATGCACGCACGCACACCAACAACCGACACGCACACACACAAACATACAGGAGCGCATGCACGCACATAAACACACACGCGCGTGCGTGCACCCATACACACGTGCGCACACACACACACATACACCCGCACCCATCCACGCATTCACACACGTGCGCATACACACACACACACACATACACGCATGCGCGCGCACACATATAGACACATGTGCGCGCCCCCACAAAAACAAACACACGTGCACGCGTGCATTTGCACGCACACACACTCGTGGACACACCCACACACACAAACACACAGACGCACGCACGCAGGCACGCCCACACACACATGTGCATACAAACTCGCGCGTGCACACACACATGTAACATCCCAATTTTGATTAACTAAGTAATTGATTTGTTGGAATTATTTTAATTATGGGATTATGAGATAATATGTTAAGTTTGCATATTCTGCTATTTTATTATTTGGAGAGTGCTGGAAAATTAAGTTGGGAATATTTTGGATATTCTTAATTAATGGTTAAGTGGATGTTTTATGGGAAAATGATTGGTAAAATATTATGGAGGAAAATAGAAATAGAAAGAAAAGGGAATAAAAGTTGGTAAGGAAAAAGAAAAGGAAAGAATGGAGAAAGAAGGAAAAAAGAGGAGAAAAGAGAGGAAGAAGAAGAAGAAAAGTGTGGAAATCATCAAGAGCAACTCAAAGCTTCGATTGAATCAAGGTAAGGGTGAGAAACATTGTTATCTAATCACTGTGTATGATTATGTATGAGTTGTGTGGATTGTTTAAGTGTTTTTCTATACTTTTCATTTTAGGTCGAAAATGAATTAATCGATAGAATCAATGTTTGAACGGTTAAAATCAAGATTAGATGATGTAGATTAGTCAGGATATGTTAGGTTAAGTCTACTGGAATGAGTTTGGTTGGAATCAGGTGAATCGGGAGCCCCATATGAATTTTGAACAGTTTGCATTGGTGCTGTTCGCAGACGCTCGCTAGCTTGTTCGCTAGGCAAGCAGGTCGCGAACACTCGCAAGCAGCTCGCTAGGCGAGTCTGTAGTGAGCGGTCCCAGACTTGGGAAAGAGGGGTTTGGATCCCCTTCGCTGGTAGCGAACATGGTAGCGAAGGTTTGCCGAGTATTTGCTGTGGCGAACGTGGCAGCGAACAAGGCCTGGAACTCTCTGTTTGCATTCGCTAGCAGTTCGCTAGGCGAACGTGTAGCGAAGGCTCGCTAGCAGCTCACTAGGCGAGTCTGTAGCGAACGTAGCAAAATCATTCTTTTTGCTTGATTCTTTCTGTTTTGGTTTGCGGTTTCGGTTGCGATCGACCTCTTCTTACTTGAGTAGCTTGTATGCTAGTTTATGATGTGTTGTGGGTAGCCGTATGGCGTGAATCCTAGATTGTGAATTGTGAAGTATAGAATATGGTCGTTTGGCAATTTTGTGCATCTACTTGAATTGTATAGAAATGCATTACGAGATTGATATGAATGCAAACCATATGTGAAATGGTGTGAAATGAATGATGAATATATATATGCATTGTGATATATATATTGTGAATGCATAAATGAATATATGCGATAAATGTGAAGAATGCATGAGTGTGTTTGTAAACATGTATGCATTTCATGAGTGTCATGAGTCATGTCGCATGTGAAACATCGTGTGCCCATGTGGGGTGTGAGCGATGGTTATTTCTTGATTCCGTAGTGAATCTACAGAACAATTGTGTGCCCATGTGGGGTGTGAGCAATCAGATTGTGTGCCCGTGTGGGGTGTGAGCAATCGGATTGTGTGCCCGTGTGGGGTGTGAGAAATCCTGAAACATCGTGTACCCATGTGGGGTGTGAGCAATGGGTGAACATCGTAGGCCCGACGGGGAGTTACTTCGGTAACGAGCGATATTTCCATTTGGTTCTTCAATTGAATCTGTTGAAATGAGTCGGTACCGCATTTGCATCTGCATAGAGTCGTGTGTCGGTCTCTATGAGTTGCATTTATCATCTTTATATGATATGTATGGTGAAATAAACATGAATGTAGATGCTTATGTGGATTGGTGATGAAATAGACATGTTGTGTATGTTTATTTGAATTAATATGAATTGTGACGATTGGCATGAATGGATATGCTTGCATATATATATATATATATATATATATATATATATATATATATATATATATATATATATATATATATATATATATATATATATATATATATATATATATATATATATATATATATATATATATATATATATATATATATATATATATATATATATATATATATATATATATATATATATATATATATATATATATATATATATATATATATATATATATATGTGTGTGTGTGTGTGTGTGTGTGTGAATGTTCATGTAGATTGACATATACCTTGTTGAATGCATATTGTATATGCTTGGTGTTTTATGATTATATAGATACGTTATGAATACATTGTGATATATGATGTAGTTAAGGTGAGTTGCGATGAGAATACGAAAGATGCATATTGGATGTTATATGTGTATGTTCATGTGGATTGATATGAATTATGATGAAAGGCATGATTGAATATGCTAAATGATATATGTATATGTGTAGATAATGTATATGTTGATGCTTATGTGAATCAGTGTTGAAATAAACATATTATGTGCGTTGCTCGATAAATGTTGTAATGCATGTTGTTTGTATGCAATTGTAAGTGAAGAGTGCATGAAAATATGTTATGAACCTATGTGCATTGCTTAGTAAAATGTGATGATGATGTTGAAAATAATGAATGCGTGTAAGGCTCGTGAACACTAGGGTAGAATGACATGATGTCGTTCCTAGTGGGGCAATCACCGGGGTAGAACAACTGGGGTGTTGTTCCGGGTGAGGTATAATGATATAGTCACATACGCTGGGGTAGAATGACAAGATGTCGTTTCCAGTGGAGTGATCACCGGGGTAGAATGACTATGTGTTATTCCTGGTGGGGTATAAGTGGTGTACCCATAATCCCGAACGGGAATTGGTGGAATTGATGGGCTTTATGTGAGCCATATGTCATGGATAGAATTGTTGATTAAAGTTGTGCCTACGTGTATGTACATGACTTATAGAATTGGAATTGATGAATATGCGATTGTTAGGAGGAGTGTATGTATATACATGGTATGTTGATTTAAGAATGGTGAATATATGAATGTTATAGGAAAGTATGCTATGTGTATGACCATAGTGTTTTGTAAAAGTTGTGGACATGTAATTGATGTATAAAAAGGTGATTAGGTGTATGAAAATATGGAATAATAAGAACTATGGATATGTGCATGATAATATGTCCGATGATTAACCATGATAGTTTATATGAATATGTAAATTGAGGAGTATGTGTGAAGTGTTTATGGGATGTGGTGAGAAATGTGGCATATATGTATTTATGATTGTTTTTATACATAATTATATGCATTTATTATTATGATAATGTTTCTCACCCTTCTGCTGGAATGATGTCCTACATGACATCGTGCAGGTATCAAGGAGTAGTATTGCTTGTAGTTTCGAGGTCGCCATTGGTGCAACTGTTTAGTAATTTAATTAGGTTGGGACGAGTCATGCTCTGGTCATGTAACACTGGGATCGCTTGGGTTATGTTTCAGATGTGCATTATGTATTCTATATCATGTGTTTTATTCATCGGAATGTTATGATGTTGGCCTTAGTGCCTAAATGATGTTGGTTTACGTGATGAAACGAAATGCTTCTGTTAAGGGTATTATTTTATAAAATGTACCCGCTGCTATATGCAAAGTGAAGTTTTGTAAAGCATGATTTTATATTGAAACGTTAATGAGCATGGCAGGTGATTTTGATGTTTTGGAAGTTATGTGTGACGCCCTTTTCTGAATGCATGTAAAATTTACTCTGATTATGCATATATTCTCCGTGGGGTTTAGAAGGGTGTTACATTAGTGGTATCAGAGCAGGTCGGTCGGTCCGACCAAGTTGTCTAATGTTGGTTGTTCCCTTGTATGCGACATGTGTGTGAAAACACTGTCAGTACACGTTTGTTTTTCTAACCTTGTCTGCAGAAGTGGGAATGATCCAAGTGGGGGAGAAGTTGTGCTTCTCCAGGATGCTGCAAGTGTGGAGTTATAGCTCAGTGTGTGAGTAAACGCTCTTATAGTTTGGTAGAGATGGTTTATACCCCATTATGATTTCGGTTGTCTATTGACAAATTGAGGAACTGATCACCCTTAATCTCTTGTTGATAGTAGTTGGGATTGTGTTGGATGGGATAAACATGTCTTGCAAGCTTAAATGGCGTGAGCAGTGAATTGTTTGGAATTAAGCCAAGTGCTTAAGAATTGTTTTGATGAGTCGGCGCAAGACAGTGTTGAGATGTTTAATTTTGATGAGAATTTTGAGTGTTAATGAAGGTAGTGATAGCCAAGACGTGAAGTGGGGTTGTGATCGGCTTAGTTGCGGAAACTAGTCTAATATTGAGAGCTCCATGTTATATGTCTATTTGGATAGTCAAAGAATTAAATTGATTGAGTAGTTTTTAGACTTGTGTCTGGTGTGTGTGCTACGGTAATAGATTATGAGGTCGAGTATTTAAAGGGTGGATAGTGACTTCTGGTGATTATTAAAGGAAGTAAGATGTGGGATACTATATCGGTAATTGGACTTTAAACATTTTAAGAGTTGGAGATGTGTTGAATGACCTTCTAATGGTGACGATGTTGTTTTCGTATTTTGTCCTAATGGGAGAACCGTAACTCGGAATGACGTCAGATGAGAAGCGTTAGAAGTTATTACAATACTCTATGTGATGGTGAAGTAGTGACATGAAATTAAGTTATTTACTGATGGAATATGTTTGGATGTTGTAGTAAGTGCGGAAAGTGCGGTTCGTGTTTTCGCCATAACTCACAGATTGAGTGTCCGTTTGGCATGAGATTCTCCATACTTAATTGAGTGAATCAATGGTTGTGTAACCGATGATATTTGGATATACTCGGAGAGTATAGAGGATCATGTTGAGCATCGGGAACTTGAGTTATCAGTGTTGGAGAAGAAGTAGTAATATTCTACTGTGAAGAAAGTTTAAAGAATTGTTAGGAAAGCTGTCAACAGCTCGTGTATTAGTTTTGCCGAATCCGATAGAACAAATTGTTGTGTTTTGTGATGTTTGGTTGATATGATTGGGGGATATGTTAAGTACAACATCAGTAAGTTTTAGTTATGATTTAAGGCAATTAAAAGTGCGAAAAGGAATTATTGGACAAGTGACTTAGAGTTGTTTGCTGTTGTGTGTTTGTACCGGAGGTTGGAAGCCTCAATCGTTTAGTTGAGATTTGAGATGGTTAATGATCTTAAGAGTTTAAGGTATTTATTTGGTTTGATAAAGTTGAATATGATGCAGAGGAAATAATAGGGACTTCGTTTGGAGTTGAGCTTGTATGATGAGACTGATTGTTGGCACCCTCGATGAGATTCGAGGAGGTTGAAATTCTAATTAGGATTAATAGATTGATTGAGTTTAACGAATTGAAGTCGAAGAGCTGATTTCCGAATTTATGGAAATAGTGACATGAGATGTTGTGGTAGAGTCTATGTGCCCGATAGTGTGGGTTGGATAAGAGTACTTTGGAAGAATTGTTTTGGTGGCCACAGATGGATAGAGAAGTGGTTGCGGTTGTATATGCTGATTAGACTTGTTGAAAGCTTGTGTGTTGGATCAAGATGGATCAGAAGGAGGTGTAAGACTCCTTTGTGTTGATATGTGTCTGACAAGAGTGTTATACTCGGAAGTGGGATTGAGTAAGAGACGACTGAGAAGATTAAAGGATCCAAGAAAAGACGTGTTTTGAGAGTTACGATGGTAACTAGTGTTGATCGAGCTCGAGGTCTCGGAAGCACACTGTGTCTTGTTGAATCTGTATCAGAGTAGCGCAGCGGAAGCGTGGGAAAATAGCATGTTAGATTGTTTTACCGTTGCCACTTGGGGAAGAACTGCATGATGTGTTCATGAGTCTTAGATGAGGAAGTGCATCAATCCAGATGGATGGTGTACGAGTGAGAGAGGATTTGACTCTTGAGGAAACTTTGAGGAAAAGGGATTGTCTTGGTAAAGATATTTGGGAGGATTAACTAGAAACAGTCGGATTTGAGAGATTGGGATGCGAGAGTCACATCCCAAGTTGTTTGAATCGGATGACATTTTCGAGGACGAAAATTTCTAAAGTGGGGGAGAGTTGTAACAGCCCAATTTTGATTAACTAAGTAATTGATTTGTTGGAATTATTTTAATTATGGGATTATGAGATAATATGTTAAGTTTGCATATTCTGCTATTTTATTATTTGGAGAGTGTTGGAAAATTAAGTTGGGAATATTTTGGATATTCTTAATTAATGGTTAAGTGGATGTTTTATGGGAAAATGATTGGTAAAATATTATGGAGGAAAATAGAAATAGAAAGAAAAGGGAATAAAAGTTGGTAAGGAAAAAGAAAAGGAAAGAATGGAGAAAGAAGGAAAAAAGAGGAGAAAAGAGAGGAAGAAGAAGAAGAAAAGTGTGGAAATCATCAAGAGCAACTCAAAGCTTCGATTGAATCAAGGTAAGGGTGAGAAACATTGTTATCTAATCACTGTGTATGATTATGTATGAGTTGTGTGGATTGTTTAAGTGTTTTTCTATACTTTTCATTTTAGGTCGAAAATGAATTAATCGATAGAATCAATGTTTGAACGGTTAAAATCAAGATTAGATGATGTAGATTAGTCGGGATATGTTAGGTTAAGTCTACTAGAATGAGTTTGGTTGGAATCGGGTGAATTGGGAGCCCCAGATGAATTTTGAACAGTTTGCATTAGTGCTGTTCGCAGATGCTCGCTAGCTTGTTCGCTAGGCGAGCAGGTCGCGAACACTCGCTAGCAGCTCGCTAGGCGAGTCTGTAGCGAGCGGTCCCAGACTTGGGACAGAGGGGTTTGGATCCCCTTCGCTGGTAGCGAACATGGTAGCGAAGGTTTGCCGAGTATTTGCTGTGGCGAACGTGGTAGCGAACAAGGCCTGGAACTTTCTGTTTGCATTTGCTAGCAGTTCGCTAGGCGAACGTGTAGCGAAGGCTCGCTAGCAGCTCTCTAGGCGAGTCTGTAGCGAACGTAGCAGAATGATTCT
>CAWUDS030001340.1:300000-325674 GCA_963859935.3 Lathyrus sativus | reverse complement strand
CACATACATACACACGCACGCACGTGCGCGCACACACACACACATGGACACACGCACTCACGCCCCCCCTCACACACACGCACACAAATGCGCCTGCACACATACACGCACATGCACAAACACTCACACATGCGTGCGCACACTCTCTCTCTTTCTCACACACACACACACACATACACGTGCGCGTGCGTAAACAGACGCGCATACACACACGCAATCACACACGCGCATGCGCACACCCACTAGCGTGCACATATACACACGCACATACATACACACGTACACACACACGTGTGCTCACACACACACTCTCTCTCTCTCTCTCACACACACACACAAACACGCGCGCGCTCGTGTGCGCACCCACACGTACGCGTGTGCATACACAAACACACACGAACGCACGCATGCACACCAACACACCGACACACACACACACATAAACATATGATCGCGCGTGCGCTCGCAACCACACACGCGCGTGTGCACACCCTTACACACGTGCGCACATACACACACGTCCGCACCAACCCACACACGCACACACATGCGCAAACACACACACATACACGCGTGCTCACACACTCTCTCTCTCTCACACACACACCCAAGCGCACTCGTGTGTGCACTCACACCCACGCGTGCGCACACACAAACATATACGAACGCACACATGCACACCAATACACCGACACGCACACACACAAACATACAGGCGCACATGCGCGCACATACACACACACACACACACGCGTACGTGCGCACACCCATATACATGTGCGCACACACACACACACACCCGCACCAACCCACGCACGCACACACCTGCCCAGACACACACGCATACACGCGTGAGCGTGCACACATACACACGTGCGTGCCCCCACACAAACAAACACACGCGCGTGTGTGCACTTACACGCACACACGCGTGGACACACCCACACATACAAACACACAGACGCACGCATGCACGCAGGCAGGCACACACACACACACACACGTGCATAGCAACACGAACACACACACACACACACACAAATGCACACTCTCTCTCACACAGACACATACGCGCACACACACACACACACACATGCCGGGCGCACTCTCACAGACACATGCATACACACACTCACCGACGCGCCTACACACATAAACACACACACACACACAAACACACATACACGCACGTGCACACACACACACGCACTCACACACACACACGCACATGTACACAAACGCACACACACGCGTGCACGCATACACACACACACACGTGGGCGTGCATTCTCACATACACGAACACGCGCACGCACACTTGCGTGCATACACACACACACACGCATGCACGCACGCACGCAAACACACCCGCACACACACACACTCATGCATGCATACACGCGCACACACACACAAACACGTGCGCGCTCACACACACACACACGTGCGCCAACACACACACACACACATAAACACACAAGCGTGTGTGCTAACACGCACATATACTCGCAGGCACACACACACACACACACACACACACGTGCATGCATACACACACGCGTGCATGCACACACATACACATGCACCCATGCACGCATACACATTCACGCATGCACACAGACATGCGTGCACATACACACAGACAAACAAACACGTGCGTGCACACACATACACTCACACACACACACACATGCACACACGCCCCCCCCCCCCCCCCACATACACACGCACACAAACGCGTGTGCACATGTACACACACACACATACGTGCACACACTCTCTCTCTTTCTCACACACACACAAACAAACACACGCGCGCGTGCGTATACGGACGCGCGCACACACACACGCATACACACACGCATGCGCACACCCACTGGCGTGCATATATACACACGCACGCACATACACACACACGCACACACATACAAACGTGCTCACACTCTCTCTCTCACACACACACGCGCGCGCGCGCTCTTGTTCGCACCCACACGCACGCGTGTGCACACGCAAACACACACGAACGCATGCATGCACACCAACACACCGACACACAAACACACAAACATACAGATGCGCGTGCGCGCACAAACACATACGCGCGTGCGCACACCCATATACACGTGCACACACACAAACACACACGCACTCACACCAACCCACGCACGCACACACATGCGCAGACACACACACATACACGCGTGCTCACGCACTCTCTCTTTCTCTCTCTCACATACACACCCCACGCGCGCGTGCTCGTGTGTGCCCCCACGAACGCATGCATACACAACAACACACCGACACGCACACACACAAACACACAGGCGCGCGTGCACGCACATACACACAAACATGCGTGTGTGCACACCCATATACATGTGCGTACACACACACACACGCCCGCACCAACCCACGCATGCATACACGTGCGTAGACACACACACACATACACGCATGCGCGCGCACATGAACAAACACACGTTCGCGCCCCCACAAAAACAAACACACGCGCGCGCACTTAGACGCACACAC
This sequence comes from Lathyrus sativus, assembly GCA_963859935.3. Classification (NCBI taxonomy): domain Eukaryota; kingdom Viridiplantae; phylum Streptophyta; class Magnoliopsida; order Fabales; family Fabaceae; genus Lathyrus; species Lathyrus sativus. The sequence goes on along the minus strand of CAWUDS030001340.1, from coordinate 323,142 downwards.
ACACACACACCTGGACTCATCCACACACACAAACACACAGATGCACACACACACGCAGGCACGCACACACACACACACACATACACGCGTGGTAACAAACTCGCGTGTGCAGACACACGCACACTCACACGCGTGTGCACACTCTCTCTCACACAGACACATACGTGCGCACACGCGCGCACACACACACACACACACACACACACATGTGCGCGCACTCACACACACACACACACACACACGCACCCACGCACCTACGCGCACAGGCACACACACGCGCGCGCGCTTGCGTTCACCCACGCGCGTGCAGTTTAGCACACACACACACACACACATGCGCGCGCGTGTGCACACTCCCTCTTACACACACAAACACGCACACGCCCGCTCGTTTGCGCACCCAAACACATGCGTGCGCACACACACACATACACACACACTCACGCACGCACGCACGCATGCACACTGTTGCACCCCAAAATTTGACCAACTACTTATCGCTATTTGGCTCATGTTTCGACTCATTTCATTTTGCATTAGCATACCACGTACATTGCATTTTTTCCAGTCAGATTGACTTTATCAGGATTACAGCCCTCTGATCGCGCTCCAGGCATTTCAGGCCAATACGAGGACGTATTTTGAGAATCGGTGCTCGTCCCGGTGTTTTCAGCTCTCGCTGTTGTTTTTGAGGACATCTCGGTGTCCGGGTTTTTTACCGTTTATTTCGATATAGTTCGCTAATCGATTTAATCGGCTTTCTCGTATCTTTAGGGTTTTTCCCTTAATTTCTAGATTTTTTTTATGGATTTAATTGATTTTTCTAGGTATTAGTTAGTTTTTTTTTATATAGATATTAATGTTTTTAAATAGTTTAGTTTTAATTTCTTTTTTTCTAGGAAATTCCTTAATCATTTTAGATAATAGATTTTAGAATAAATCATATTTTCTTAGATATTAAGTAGATTTTTAAATTGATTCTTAATAGGATATTCTTTTATTAGGATTTTTTAAATAGAAATTAATAGGGTTTTTCTATTTTTATTTGTTTAGAGATAAATAGGATTAATAGAGTTTTATAGGTTAATTCTCTTTTTTTAGATTTAATTAGGATTTAAGTAGATTAATTAGGACTTTAATCCTTTGTTTAGATGTTAATTAGGGTCTTAGTTAGGTTTTAATTGAGTTTATTAGTTTTAATTAGGTTAGAATAGTTTTAATTTTCATTTAGGGCTTTAATTACTGTTTTTAATTTTCGGTTAGTCTTAATTGTAGTTTTAAGTCTTCATTTAGTATTAATTGAGTCTAATTAGGATTAATCATTTTAATCAGTATTAATTAGGCATTTAATTGTGTTTAATTGTGTTAATTAGTCTAAGTCCAATTCTGGTGGGCCAAATGGCATTTTTCTGGGCCCAGTCCAAGTTCCCAATCCATGTGTCACCTATATAAGGAGCCACGCGTGCATTTTCTGATTCCTCTCTTCTCCAATTTCCACACGTGTTCATCTCAGACTTCACCACCTCATTACTTCCCCACTTCGTTTTTCCACGTTTCACTCTTTCCACCTCTCCATTCAATTGCCACGTTTCACCCACACCATCCACCACTTCACTCTGCATGTAGCCACGTGCCACTCCCTCTCTCCTCAACCATCGCCATGCGTCCTCACTTCAGCTTCCCTCTGCATGCATCACGCCACGTATCGTCCCCTACCTCTCTCCCCTCTCCGGCCATGCAAACCGCCTGAGGTATCCATCGGCAAAATCATGCGGCAGTTTTCACGGCCAAACCTCGCCGGAAACTGCACACTTCGTCGGAAAACTCAACGGATCAAGAACTTCATCATTGTCAAATTTCCAGACCTGCAAGCGATCTTCATGTGCTCACCGATCTTCATAGATCTCAGCGATTTTCCAGATTTCTCAAGCAAGTTCGTCATCTGTTCTTGATTCCACCCAGATTCACCCAGAAAATGATGAAGATTCTTCAACTTCATCCTTGTTCTTCGTGAGCTTTTTCAGAAAAACCTTCTATCATCATCCTCCCAGATCTCCTCACCAAACCTTCAAGAAACTCAACGATCTTCATCAAGATCTTCAACCGTTCTTGCGTTTTTCCAGGTCTTCATCCATATGCTCATCCTTGTTCATGTCATTTTCCAGAATTACTGCAAAGCTCCTCCATAATCTTCAAGATCCATTTCAACACAAACTCAAATCCATATTCAATTTTCTCCGATCTCCAACCTAAACTGTTACATCTACCAAACTTAAAACATCCAAGATCATAAACCTTCTCCAGATCTTCATCAAGCGACGAACGTTCTTCGTATCACCGCCATGAATAAACCTCCGTTTTGTTCTTCGTCACCGTCATTATACCCTTTTCGTCAGGTTTTTCCGATCTTCAACAACAATCAACATGCAAGCTTCCTTCTCCAGATCGTTCATCAGCGCATCAAGACTCGTCATGCACTCTCCAGAACTTCAAGAATCATCCTCCGCATGCAATGTTTTTCAGCAAGTCTTCTTCAAAGATCGTCCCCAGCAGAGTCGCCAGCTGTCGCTTGCGCGAAAATGAGGTGCCGGCACAACAGAAGAGTCGCCACCTTTCGTTATTTATCCCTCAGAGCGGGAGAGGAAACGATCGGAAAAACCTGACGAAGAACGGGTAAGACAAGGTCGTCGCAACCACTGTCTGGGTTCGGGAGTCGGTTACACAAGGGGAAGGTATTAGCACCCCTCACGTCCGTCGTACTCGACGGGATCCACGCTTTTTGTGATTACTGGACGGGTTGGTTTTATCTATCTACCTATCAAGGCTGGCTTAAAACAGAAAAGAAAAATGACTCGGCAAAGCGTCGCACTTTATGCCTACGTATTCTCATCAGAGAACGAGAAATCAGAGTCAACGTAGTTCGGCCTACGACGGGTTATGAGGGAAGGTAGCTCGCCAATACATCAGTATTGTGCCTACGTACTCTCAACAGGCTTGAGATATCAGAGCTTACGTAGTTCGGGACACTATGGTTTATTTCCTGTCTTTTACGAAAGAAGTGTTTTTTATTGTGTTTGCGATTTCAATCGCACTAGAGACTATGACCTGAGAGTGAATACGTCGCATGTCACCCAAAGGGTACCATACTAAACATCCAGACTGTGGAAAAGAAACTCTCCCACAATCCTTTCTCAGATAGCTTAAGGCTCGTAACGTACGAAAGGAATCATTCATGATTAATGTATCTTAAACTGTTTTGAGATGAGAAGAGAACAGGCCCAACTAGGAGGGAGACTATCAAGTCCTACTATTGTCATGCCATGGATTCATCCTATGGTTGAGGTTTGAACAGGGAACTCCTAGAAGTTGTCATGCATAGGTTTCAACCTAAAGTTCTATCATCAATTCCTTATCAAAGGAAATGAGAGTCCTAAGGGATCATGTCAATGATACACCAAAACAGACAAAACATCAGCTTAACAGTAAAATGCATGCAATGCAAGTGAGGGAGGAAATGTGTGTGGGGCATCAGCCTCCACAAGCTCATCTTAACCTCAAGCCAGAATGGATAACAGTAATCATACTGAAAAGTAAAACATGCTATCAAGCAATATACAGTAAATTGCAATCATACAGAAGAAAATGAAATCAAAATTCCGTCAGGCAAACAGACCACATGGGCAAGGGAGCTGGGCTCTACCGAATACCCGCAAGCAAAGCCACACAGTAAAAATACAAGCAGAGGGAGCAACTCAACCTCTAGTGCACTCATGCTCCTAGATTCTACTTATTCTAGATATGGACTTATTCTAATGCATCAAGCAAGTCAAACAAAACATGTCAATACAGAGAAGAAAAGAGAAAAGAAAGCAGATCAACTCCAAGCTTCAGCTCTTCCAACAGCAACTCAGTCTTCAGACTTCCATCACTCTTGACAAATATCAATTTTCTTTTCCAGGTTTCATCCCCTCAACATAAGTTTCAACTTATCTTCTCCTTTAAGCTTCAGCTTCTTGATCAGTTCCACCTTCAGGCTTCACCTAATCTTCAGGGGTCTTCAAGTATCCACTTGCTCTTGTTGCTCTTCAAGCTTCAGCTGGAAGGGTAATGCTCAAGGATTCATCCTCTTCTACACTCTTCAATGAAGTCTTCATCTTCACACTCAAGCTCAACTTCTCTCAAGATATTCAAACCAGAGGAAACTACTTACTGGGTAAGCTGGGACATTGAACTGCTTACTGACCACCAAAGGTGACCTATAAGGGTTCAACATCAAAGGAATGGTTCCCTAAAAAGTTCTACTTCCTAGGTACTATCACTTATCCCTCCAAAGGAGAGAGGTGTATACCATGGAAGGACTTTGGATCATAGGGAGGAATGGAGGTGAAAGATATCATCCATGCTTAAGAAAGAAGTTAACTAGGTCTAAACTCTTCCTAATCCCTAACCCTAAAACAATCAACAAAACAAACAAGACCAAGCTCTCAAGATCCTCAGTGCTCCTACTATGCTCCTCAATGCTCCTCAAAGCAATACCAAGCTCCTCAAGCCCACAAAGCAAAGCAAACAAAAATACAAGCCCACAAGGGCAACACAAACAATCCTCAACTACAAAAATCATCTAAAAATAGTATACTACTATATTAAAACCCAATATAATTTCTAAGGGATCCTACATACCTACCCTTAATACCCTTATATGTCCCAATGTATAACTTGACCTAGAAACCCAAAATTCTAGTGTTATTGTGGACCTATGTTAAGGATTAACCTAATTCTACACAACCTAAAATCATCTAAGCAAAACTAACCTAAAATTCATCACAAAATTATGGAATAAATCCAGGGGGGATCTAAAGTCCTAATCTAACTATCCTAAAAAGAATGGACTAAAAATACTAAGGGAACTAGCTAAACAAAATTCTACAAATTCATGTATCAACATAAAAGAATTAAAAAGCTATTAAAATGGAAAATACACAAAAAATATTAAAAATGCATGAAATGCAAATATTTTTATTTGAAAATTTTCTAGACATTATCATGAGGTGGGAGAAAAAATCCCTATGCAAAAATCATTAATTTCCTATTTATTATGATTTTTCAAAGTTTAACATAAAATGGAGAAAAAGAAATGAAAAAGATAAGACTTGGGTGCAGATAGCAATGATTTCCAGTTCAAATCATCAATGGACTCAGAGTGGGGGTGCAAAAAGTATAAGCGCTAGGCCCAAAATTCACTCAGAAATTAAATCAGAAAATATAAAGAAAATAGAAAATGAAACGGTGCAGAAAGTAAGAGAAAACAATTCATTTTCACAATGGGCCAGGATTGGGGGTGTGGGTAGCGAACAAAGCATTCAGGCCCAGTTTCTCCGTTTAATGAAACGGAGCGTTTCATGCTGGTCAGAGTTTCCCTCTTCAAATTGAATTAAATCCTGTCCGTCAGATCTTAGTCTCAGTCAATGGTCCTCTCACGATCCAATGGCCACGCGTGTGTCTTCTACCTCCAGCTAAGGTTTGCAGCAACTTCTCCATGGAAGCAGAGCTCCATACACAAACTTCCCTCCATTCGTGCTTTCTCATTTCTTGCTCAAAATTAACAATTCTACACACTAACATGCTCCATTTTTCATGCTGAATACAACCATAACCCTAGATTACACTGAAACCTCCTCCAACATGAAACACGATTCAAGATTGAAATTATGGTCAATCCTCAACTTCAACAATTCTTGGATTTCTTGGTACTAAAATGATCACCACACTCCACTGATTAAAATAAGCTATCACACATGTATTATATCTCACTATACCACGAGTTCTTGATCATCAAAGAAAAGGTGTCCATAACTCAATCTTCATCAATTACTCTCTAACTCTCCAGAAATCATCACCTATGTGTCTCTAACCTTTCTACACTAATAAACTAACCTAGCAATGCATAAATTAGGGTGTAGAGTGAATTTTGCAAACCTGGTATTTCTTGATCAACAGATGGTGAAAACCTTCACTTCAAGCCTTGAAATTCTTCAGAAACCTTCCTTGAATGATGATCTTGCTACTGTTTGCGAAAGCTTGGGTGAAGGATGCTTGAATCTCAGAATTCGATTCTGACTTGCAACCTTGAAAATTCAATTGCCAACTTCTCAAATCACCATGGTTTTGCTCTCAGATCAATGTGTACACACTCAAGATGATGAATGGAATTGGTTAGGATTGAAAGAGTCAAAGGAATTGAAGAAGAATGTGGAATTTGATTTCTTGCTTGTAATGGAAGAAACAATATGCTATCTCACTCTCTACCCTCTACTCTCACCAACCTCTGCTTTGAGCAAGTTCTAATCATCTTATAGAACTTGTAGGAACTGTCCAAAACCTTCTGGAACACTCCAATGATAAAAATGAATATCTCATGCCATGATAATATGAATTCACTTCTCCTCATGTGCTATCTCATGCCATAGCCCTTGTAACCACCAATTCTGACTTGATATTCTCCCCATATGAGATATATGATGTGTTGAGATGCATAACCAACTTGTACATTGAGTTTCTTTGAGTTTTGCCTTTGAACCTTAAGATGCAAGTAAGCAATTTCCAAAGCAGCCCCATGATCTAGGCCTCAAATCAAAATTGTGGCTGAACCATTGTTTTTAGAATGTCCTTTAGAGTCAAAATGACCTATTATATGACATGGTTTGGATGTGTAACTTGGGATTTCCAATTTCCAATTTCAACTTATTTAACTTATGCCTCCATTTTAGGCCATTTTTATCACTTTTTGATACGAGCCTTTTCAACATATCATGTCCTCCCTAATAGCCTTAAAACATCATTCTAAGAAAGTTTGATGTTTAATATTTTTCCATTTGAAGCTTGGAAATAGGAGATATGGCCTTATGCTTGAAATGACCTATAACCTCTAAATGACCAAAATGCCCTTGACTTGTCAAAGCCATAAGTTGAGTTATACAAATCCTATCAAGGACTTCTAGTACTCTCTAGAAATATAAGAAGATGAGGAACAACATTCATGTTGACCAAGAATTCATAGGAATCATCCTTCTTAGGCAAAAGTTGGATGCAAGTTGGGTGACTTTCAAGGACCCAGATTTACATACCTCAGATGACCTGTAACTTGTCAAAGTCATAACTTGAGCTCTACAAATCCTATCAAGGACTTCTAGTACTCAAATTAAAGCTAAGAGAAAACTCTACAACATTCATGTTGTTGGGAAGATGAGATGACAATCACATCTTGAGGTAAACTGCCTTGAAGATAGGGATCAAACTAGGGGATTTTACACTGTCAAGCCTTAGAAACCCTAGCTTGAAACTTCTCAAACTCCTCAATCATGATGAGTTGGTCTAGGAATCATCCTTATAGCATCTCAATGCATCAATACATGATCACATGGCTCTTGGATTAGGTATCAACCCTCTCCAAATCATCAGTTGACCTAGGGTTGACCCAGTCAAACCCTAATTCCACCACTCATGGCTGAGTCTTCTGAATTCTTGTACAATGACCTCTCTAGGCCTCATGATGGCTTTCAAGATACCTCATAAGCTCTCTCAAAGCTTAAAGTCCATCCTCATAGCCTTAGAATCATCTGAGGGGCTCCCACAACTCTCAAGTTATGAGACACACAACCTTGGTTTCAACCAATCTCTCTGAGGATCTCTTGAGTTCTCTGACAAAGACATCAACCTCTGACCATTTGGATAACCTTCTTGGCTAGCTTCAAAGTCTCATACAACTCTTGCTGGGTAATCACACCCCTTGATCTACTGCCCACATATCAATGAGAAGCAGATGATCATGCTAGTGAACACAAGCTTGGTAAATAAATGTTGGTCAAATTTTGGGGTGCAACACACACCAACACACACACACACATACGTGCGCGTGCGCTCACAGACACATAAACACACGCATGCGTGCTAACACACTCACACACGTGCGTACACAAACACACGCACACGCACGTGCATACACACACAAACACACACGTGCGTACCCCCGCAAAAACATTCATGCGAGCGCACGTGCGCGTAAAAGCACACGTACGCGTGGGCACACACACACACAAAACACACAGGCGCGCGCACACACACGCACACACACACATACGTGCATACGCCCACACGCGTGCACATACACACAGACGTGTGCGAACACACACACACACGCGTGCGCGTGTGCACACTCTCTCTCACACACAGACACACGTGCACACACATGCACAGACACATCCACACACACACACACAAACGAACACGCGTGCGCGTGCGCAGACACACAAACACGCGCGTGCGCTCACACACACACACACACACACGCACACACTCGTGCGTATACTCTCACACACACACAGGCGCGCACACACGCAACCACCCCCTACACACACGCATACACAAACGCGTGTGCACACGCACACGCACGCCCTCACGCACCCACCCCGCCCCCCCCCCCCCACACACACACACACACGAACACGCAGACATACACTCACATGCGTGCGCGTACACACACATACACACGCGTGCGCACATACACACACATATAGACACACACACGCATGCACGCTAGCACGCACACACACACATACACGCACACACACACGTACGTGCACTCTCACACACACCCAAACATACGCGCGCACACACGCACACATCCACGTTCACACACACACACGCGCGCGCGCACACAATCACGCACTTCGACATGCACACACACACACACACACACTCTCTCTCTCTCACTCACACACACACAAACACACGCGCACACACACGCACACACACACACACACGCACACACCTGTGCACACTCTCACACATGCGCACACACACGTGCGCTCACACATACACACATATGCACACAAAAATACACACACACACGTGCACGCACACACACGAACATACACGCGCGCTCGTGTACACAAAAAGCATACGCGCGCGCGTGTACACATAAACACACACGTGCGCACAGACTCACGCACATGCACACACAAATACAAACACATACACACAAGCGTGCACACACACACGCTCACGCTCACACACGCAAGAACACACACACGCATATAAATACACGTGCGTGCACAAACACACGCGTGCATATACACACACACACGCACACACACAAACACACGCACACATACACACACACACACGTTTGCACACTCTCACAAACACACACACATGCGCACACCCAAAAACATACGCGTTTGCACACTCTCACATACACACACATACATACACACACACACACAACACACACACACGCACACACACACACAAGCCGACACACACATGCACATGTGCTAACACATACACACACTTATGTGCGCACACACACACACGCACACACATACAAATACACACACACGCACACACGCACACATACGCGTTTGCACACTCTCACACACACACATACACACGCACACACACACACACGCAAACACATACGCGCGCGTGCACTTATGCACACACACACACACACACACACACGCACACACACGCGCGTGCACACACACACAAACGCACATACACACAGACCCACACACGAACACACACACACACACACGCACACACAAGCCGGCACACACACAAGCCGACACACACACAAGAACACACACGCGCGTGTGCAAACACATACACACACTCATGTACGCATATACACACACACACACACACTCACGTGCGCACACATACACACACGCACGCACACGCATTCGTACAGACACACACGCACACACACACACACACACATGCATACACACTCTCAAACACACACGCAGGCACACTCCCAAACACAAACACACGCGCGCAGGCACCTGCACATACACATACACACACGCGCTTGCCCATGCACACACACAAGAAACACACACACACACAAAGACAACCACACACACACGCGCGCGCACGCACGCACACTCACACACACATGCACACACACACACACACACACACACACACACACACACACACACACACACACACACACACACACACACACACGCTGACGCACACCTTTTCTCTTTCTCTCACACACACACACACACACACACGTGGGTGCGCATGCGCGCACACACACACGGACTCGCATGTGCACACGCGCACACACACGTGCGCACACACACACATATACACGTGCGTTCCGCCACATAAACATACACGTGCGCGCGTGCGCTTAAACGCACAGACACGCACACACACACGTGCGCGCACACAGACACACACGCACACGCATGCACACACGCACACACGCAGACGCACCCACACACGCACGTGCATGCACACACACACACACATACTCACATACACACGCACGAACAAACAAACACGCATGCGGAAACTCTCTCTCTCTCACACACACACACACACACATACGTGCGCGCACACACACTTACACACGCACGCACGCACATACATACACACACACGCATGCATACACACACACGCACAAATACGCGCGCGGGTGCACGCACCCGCACACACACACACGCGCCCGCACGCATGCGCAGACACACATAGTCACACGTGTGCACACACACACACACACACACACAAACACGTGTGCGCTTACACACATACACCTGCATGCATACACACATACATATAAACACACATACGCGCGTGCTTAGACATACACACACTCGCGTGCATGCACACATACATGTGCACGCACACAGGCATACGCCTGCGCGCACATACGTACACACGCACGCACGCACACACATTCACACACACACACACGCACGCACACATGCACACACACACATACGCAGAAACACTAACGCGCGCGCTTGCGCACACTCTCAGATACACACACACGCACGTGCGTGCGCACACGCACACACCCGTGCAAACACACACACGCGCACGCAGACACGCACGTGCGCATGCAAACAAACACGCGCGTGCACATACACACACACGCACGCACACACGCACACATACACACACACACACACACACGTGTGCGCACACTTTCTCTCACGCGCATACACACGTGCACACACACACACACGCTCACGCTCGTGTGCGCACACTCTCTCTCACACACACACACGTGCGCGCGTGTGTACACACAAATACACGCACGCACGCATGCAATCGCACAATCACACACGCGTGCGCGCACACAAACACACACGCGTACGCACACGCACACACATGCACAAATACACACACACGCGTGCGCATGAGTATACGCACACACACACGCTTGGGCACACATCACACACACACGGACACACACACGCTTGCACGTACACGCACACACGCTTGCACGCACACACACACACACACACACGCGTGCACGTGCACATACGTACACGCACACACATGTGTCGCTACTGCGAAAATCGGCGCGGGCTATGACAGAAGAGTTGCCACCGTGCGTTATTTATCCCAAAGGAGGGAAAGGAAACGCTCGAAGTAAATCTATCGCAAAGACGGGAAAGGAATGGTCATCGCAACCAAATCCTAGATTCGGGAGTCGGTTACGTAAGGGGAAGGTATTAGCACCCCTCACGTCTGTCGTACTCGACGGGATCCACGCTCATTGGTTCATCTAAAGGATGCAAAACAATCTATCTACGGCTGCTAAATCTAAACGGAAAGAAACTGACTCGATAGAGCATCGCACTCCATGCCTACGTATTCTTAAGAGAGAAAGTCAGAGTCATCGTAGTTCGGGAAACTACAGGGAATTGGCTCGCCAAGACTTTGCGTCTTGTGCCTACGTACTTCCACACAACATGGAAGATCAGAGCTTACGTAGTTCAGGCTAACTACGACTAGACAGGGTATTCTCGATCACACAAGGGTGAGAGATTAAGTTGGTTTGAAAGGTACGGGAACTAAAACTACAGTCTGGTCTCAAATGCGCAAGGGTAAGAGAAAGGGATAACAATCAGTCGTCAGCGGGAAAGTCTCGATCGCACAGCAGCGAGAGAACAGAGAGGTCAGTTGTTAGTGTGCTCGCCAGGATATCGCATCCTATGCCTACATATTCTCATTAGATATGAGAAATCAGAGCAGCTGTAGTTCAGCCTACTACAGCTAAACGAGAAAAAAAGGGAAAAGGGAGCTCGCTAGGATACGACATCCTATGCCTACGTACTCTCGTCCGGCATGAGAGATCAGAGCTAACGTAGTTCGACGGGAAAACCAATCTCAATTGCACGGGGGCAAGAGAAGGGGTCTCAATCGCCTGAACGCGAGAGAAAAGGGGTTTCGCTCGCACGGGGCGAGAACAAAGAGGAAGCAGGCCTACGCCTAAACGGGAAGAAACTCAGGACACACACGCAAGAACCTAAGAAGAAACTCCTCAGCTGGCATTTCCTTCGTATCTAACGATGCAGCCCACAATACTCGACGGTTGCCTGAAGACTTGAATACGACGATGATGATGAACGAAGCAGCTCCGTTGGCTCCTGACATGCGCGCAAGCTCCATTCCAATCTTCTCCTCTCTAGATCTTTGATGATGACGCTCGAACCAGGAACAATGTACCACTTAGACCGTCATGGTTCGATTTATACGAGAAATCGAACTCTAAGAGGTAGCGTATCGATGTCCGTGTCAAAGACAAGATAGAGAAATGATATCACAAACCATTCTCCAATTGAATCGTGTCACACGGCCAGCCAGAAATAAAATCGAGAATAGAATCAGATAGAAACGAAAATAGGAGAGAAAATAGGAGACAAATCCACTAACAAATGGAAATAAAAGTCTACTCCTAAAATACGGCAAAAATAATCTCCTAATGAAAATATATTCTAAAAAGAATTAAATCTATAAATCTCCTAAAAAATTTCTCTTAAAACCTATGTTAAGCAATATAATATTCTAGGAAAATAAACTCCATAATTCCTATACAAAAATACGCTATGATGCTCTTAAAGGGAAATAACCTATAATTTCCTATGCTAAGAATTAGTAAAATTCTAGGAAACATTAAACTATCCCTAAAAACATTACAATTAAAATTGTAATACAAAATGTTAACACTGATAAAATGCACAGGGGGATTAGCTATTACAAGGGGGTGTGCTTCAGCAGAAATAGGGACAAAGTTGGGCCCAGCCCAACAAATGGCAACAAAAAAACGGGGAGGGGGTGTATGCAGAAAAAACGGGGGTATGTGTTATGGATATGGCCCAACAATACAAAAAAAAACACAAACGATGGACAAAAAACAAACGGGCCTACCGGCCCACTCAAACCCAAACTTTACATTCCCTCATTTCCCTCACACTCTGAAAACCCTAAGTTCTCTCTCCCTTCACTTTATTGTTCACCGCCGCTGCAAACTCTCTCAATCTCTCCTTCGTTTCATCACCTCTCAAATCATCTTCGTTCAAAACCTGCACAAACAGATGAATAAACAAACAACAACAAAGAAAACCAATAGCGATCTGAAAACCTCCGTCCTTGACATTCTTGAAGACAAGACGTGAAGCAAATTTCTGGAAGGAGTTAGTTCGTTGAAGATCCTGAAGAAACTCGAAGGAGATGAAGATTTTTGAAAGTGTTGAAGTTCGCTGATGATTTCTGGAGTTGCGCTTTGAAGTTGATGTTCTTGCTGATGAACGATGTTGAACTGGACAATCTGGAGAGTAAATGGATGAACACGGTTTGGACTTTGAAGGTAGATATCGTTGGATTCGAAGATCGAAGGACCTCCGTTGAGATTAGTTGATTCCATGGAGGATCTTGACGGAAAACTGATGAACAAGATCTTGGATGAATCTTGCAGTCGGTTGTTCGTAGACGAAGATGATTCTTGGAGTTTGATCGAGGATCTTGAAAGAAGTTTTGTTGATTTTACGTGGAAGTGGTTGAAGATCTATGGATCTTGAAGGATCTGGAAAATGATGAACAGATGATGAAATTGCTATGAATATTCCTGAAGAACGATGAAGATCTGTTGATAATTTTGGAAAAGTTGGTGAACGGTGTTGTTTCATGAAGATCGATGAAGATCTTCTGGGGAATCTGATGAACATTCATGACGATTGACGAACATTCTTGATGTTGAACGGCGCATTTCTGGCAAATCTGGAAAATTTATTGATGATCAGATGAGTTTTCCGGTGATAGCACGCAGTTTCCGGCGAGGTTTGGCCGTGAGAACTGCCGTTTGATTTTGTCGTCAATGATCTCCGGCGGTTTGCATGTCGGCCGGTGAGAGGTTGGTGAGGGGACACGTGGCTCCATGCATGCGAAGGAGAGGGCGAAAGTGGAATGCGATGTGGCAAGTGCTGAGCGTGGTGGAGTGAAACGTGGAATGTGCATGTGTGTACGTGGAAAGCATGCATGAGAGAGAGTGTGAGTGGGGAATGTGCTGGAATGAGGTGGAAGGACCTGAGATAGAACGCGTGGCACCATTATATAAATGACAAGTGGCACCTTCTGGACTTGGGCCCCACGAAAATTGGATAATGGCCCACTAAACTTGGACTTAAATGGACTAACTGAAATGAAAATTGATTAAGGGAAATGATTAGTAAACTCAGTTAATACACTAACTAAAGATTAAAACTAACGACAGTTAATGACCTACTAAAACTAATTAATATGAAAATGACAATTAATACTATATTAATTTGAATCTAATATCTATTTAACATCTATTAAAAAATCATACTATTAACTATCCAATTAAATCTATGTAATAAAATCCATATCTATTTATTGTAGAAAAGAAGACCTATAGAAAATTAAATCTATATTAAAAATCTATACTACTAGACCTATTAAAATCTAGAAAAACTATTAAAACTATTTATTTTATAAAATCTATTAAAACCCTATTTAATTTCTAGAACTATATTAAAATCTATATACCATTCTATTTAAAGTAAAAACCTAATAAAATTCATATCTATAATATTCTAAAATCTAATAAACCTATTAAATTTCTAGAAAAGATTATAATATTCTAAAACCTATTTAAAAATCTATTATTATATTAATATCCTATTTATTAAAAAGGAACTCCATTATAAAATTCTATTTAAAATCCATAAAAAGGCTATTAAATTCTAAAAATGCAAACAAAAGCAATCAACCAAAATAAAAGAGAGCGCGAGATCAGATCGAAACAAGCAGTAGACCCAGACACCAAAATCCTCAAAAACAACCGCGTAAGCTGAAAACACCCGGGAAGCGCGTGACTTCTCAAAAATAACCTCCGATTATCCGAACCGGTCTGAAGCGCCCGAAAATGTGAAAATAGGGCTGTAATCTCGATAAAATCAATATGACTGGACCAATGCACTGTATGCGGTATGCGAATGCAAATGTAAAATGCGTCGAAACATAAACCAAATATGAGAACCGGTTGGTCAAATTTTGGGGTGCAACAACATGCACGCAGACACACACGCACGAACACACCCATACACACACACGTGCGCGCCCTCACACACATACACGCGCACACACACACGCAAACACATACACGCGCGTGCACAGACACACACGCGTGCACATACACACATGCACACACACACACACAAAAAAAAAACAAACGCGCACGCGTGCAAACATACACACACCCCCCCCCCACACACACACACACGAATACAGGCACGCGCTTGCGCACACACACGCACACACACACACACACACAAGCCGACACACACACACACGAACACACATGTGCGCGTGCTAACACGTACACACACACGCGCGCTCACATAGACACGCGCATGCACGCACACACGTTCACAAAGAAACACACGCGCACACACACACACACGCACACACACACGCAGGCACACTCTCAAACACACACACGCGCACGCACACACACACACACGCTGACACACGCATATACACACACACACACACGCATACACATACGCGCGTGCGAAGACACAAACACACACACACACACATACACACGCGCATGCACACACGCACACGCGCGCGCACACACACACGCCGGCGCACACCCTCTCTCTCTCTCTCACACACACACACAGACACACACACACAGACGCACACATACAGACACACACACACACACACATAGGCGCACACACACACACACACATGAACACACGTGCACACACACACACACACAAACACACGCACGCACGCACGCACACAGACACACACACGCACACACACACACACAAACACACATGCGCGTGCACACACACATACACACACGCCTGCGCACACACACAATCACGTGCACACACACGCACATAAATACACGCGCGTGCACAATCACACGCGTGCATATACACACAAACAAACACACACACGCACACACGCGTTCGCACACGCGTTCGCACACACACACACACACACGTGCGCAAACCCACACTCACACGCGTTCACATACTCACACACACACACACACACACACACGCATGCACGCACACACGCACACACGTGCGCGCTCACACACACACACACATGCACACGCACACACACATACACACACACACACACACACCTGCGTGCACACACACACACAAACACACGCGCGTGCTAACACATACACACACTCACGTGCACGCACACTCACACACGTGCATGCACACGCATACACGCGTGCGCGGACACACGTATGCACGCACGGACGCACACACATTCACACAGACCCACACACACACACGCAGACACAGACAAACACGCGCGCGTGCGCACACTCTCAAGTACACACACACGCGCACGCGTGCGCATACACGCACACACCCACACACGCCCGTGCTAACACATACACACACGCGCACACACACACACACACACACACACACACTCACACCCGCGCAAACACACACACGTGCGCGTGCAAACGCACATGCGTGTGCACATACACACACGCACACACCAACATACGCACGCACACACACTCGCGTGTGCACACTCTTTCTCTCTCTCTCTCTCTCTCTCTCACACACACACACACACACGTGTGCACACACACACAAACGCGTAGGCACACACACACACACGCACACACGCGCACCCGCACACGCTCGTGGCACACTCTCTCTCACACACACATGCATGTGTGTACACACTCACACGCGTGTGCGCAGAGATTACCACACACATACGCGCGTATGCAACCACACACACTCAGACACACGCACAAACATACGCGTGCGCGTACACACGCGCATGCACATACACACACGCAAAAACATACACACACGCATGCACACGCACACACACAGGCTTGCGCACACACTCACACACACACGCGTGCGCATGCACACACGCATGCACACACGCTTGCGCATATAAATACACACGCGCGTGCACATACCCACACCCACTCACACACACACACACGTGCACACCCTCACACACATACACACACGCGCGTGATCGTACTGACACACAAACATGCACACACACACGCACACACACGCACGCACACAGAGATGTATGCGCGCGTGCACGCACACACACACACACACAACACTAACAAACACACACACACACACACATGCACATACGCACACTGACACATATACGCACACACACACACACACACTCACAAACACACACACACACACACGTGCACACACACATTCATACAGACACACATGCACACACACATACACACACTCCTGCGCACAAACACACGCGCGCACACAAATACACGTAAGAACACACACACGCACATAAATACGCGCGTGCACACACACACGCGTCATATACACACACACACACACGCGCACACACACATACACACGCACGAACACACAAACACGCGTGCGGACACTCTCTCTCTCTCACACATACACACACATGCGCACACACACACTTACACACGCACACACGCACATATAGACACACACACACACGCATATGAACGGGTGCGCGTGCGTGCACGTCTGGACATACACACGTGCGCACAGACAAACGTGTGCGCGCACAATCACGCACACGCACAAAAAAAAACGCGCGTGCGTGTGCGCACCGACACACACAAGCACGCATGCACACACTTCCGCATGCGCATGCGCACACACACACAAACACGTGCGCACACACACGTGTGCACACACACATTAACATGTGCACGCTCACACACACACACAAACACACACGCGCACGTGCTTACACATACACACACTCATGTGTGCACATACGCACACACACGCACACGCACACACAAACACACACAACCGCGCGTGCGCACACTCTCAAACACACACGCGCGCGCGCGTGCGCACACACCCACGCACACACGCACACATACACATACACACACATACACACACACACACAAACACATACACGCGCGCGTGCTAACACATACACACACTCACGTGCGCACACACACACAAATACGTACGCGCACAAATACACACACGCGCGCACGTATATTCAGACAGACACACACGCACACGCACACGCACTAACTCACATGCACATTCTCAAACATACACACACACACACACACACACACAGACACACGCCGACACACGCAGACACACACACACATACACACACATACACACACACACACATAACAACACACACACGTGCGCGCATGCACTCTCTCTCACACAGACACACGCACACACACGCCTGCGCACACCCTCTCTCTCTCTCACACATACACACAGATGCATACACACACACACACACATGTAAACGCACACACACGTGCATAAATACACGCGCGTGCACAAACCCACGCGTGCATATTCACACACGCGCACACACACAAACACACACATACACACACGCGTTCACACACTCACACACACACACACACGCCCACACACACACACGCCCACATACTCTCTCTCTCTCTCTTTCACACACACACACACACGCACACACACACACACACACACGTGCACGCACACACACACACACACACGTGTGCACTCACACACACACACACGCACACACACATACACACACACCTGCGTCCACACACACACACATAAACACACACGCGCGCGTGCTAATACAAATACACACTCGCGTGCGCGCACACACACACGTGCAAGCACACACACACGCGTGCGCGCACACACTTACGCACGCACGAAAGCACGCACATTCACACAGACCCACACACACACGCAGACACACTCACACCCGCGCAAACACAAACACACGCACACACACACGTGCGCGTGCAAACGCACATGTGTGTGCACATACACACACGCAAACACACACACGCACGCACACGCACACGCGTGCGCGCACACACTCTCTCTCTCACACATACACACACACGTGCGCGCACACACACGCACACACGCACACGCACACGCTCGTGGCACACTCTCTCTCACACACACACGCACGTGTGTACATACACACACGCGCCTGCGCAGAAATACACACACATATACGCGCGTGCGCAGAAATACACACACGCGTGCACGCACACACACTCACACACACGCACAAACATACAGACGCGCGTGCATATACCCACACGCAAAAACATACACACGCGCGTGCACATGCACACACGCACACACACACGCTTGCGCACACTTTCACACACACACACGTGCGCATGCACACACATATGCACACACACTTGCACGCACACACAAACACGCACACGTGCGTGCACATACCCACATGCGCACACACACACGTGCACGCCCTCACACACATACACACACACACTAACATGTGCGCGCTCACACACACACACGTGCGTCGACACACACACACAAACACACACGCGTGCGTGCTTACACATACACACACTCATGTGCGCACGCACAGACACACGCATACGCACACACAAACACACACAAATGCGCGTGCGCACACTCTCAAACACACACACACATACACACACTCATATGCGCGCGCACACACACACACACACACACGTACGCGCACACATACACACAAACACAAACACACGCACACACATGCACATGCACACTCTCAAACACACACAGACACACACACACACACGCCGACACACGCAGGCACACACACACACACAAACACACACACACACACACATAACCACACACGCGTGCACGCGCATGCGCACACCCACACACACACATGCGCGCACACACACGCCTGCACACCCTCTCTCTCTCTCTCACACACACACACACAAACGCACACACACAGACACACACACACGTAGGCGCACACACACGCACATAAATACACGCACGTGCACAAACACACGCATACATATACACACACGTGCACACACACAAACACACATACACACACACGCGTTCACACGCTCACACACACATACGTGCGCACACCCACACACACACACGTTCACATACTCTCTCTCTCTCACACACACACACACACACACACACCTGTGCATGCACACAAACACACACACAAACACAAACACGTGCGCACTCACACACACACACATATACACGCACACACACCTGTGTCCACACACACAAACACATACACATGTGCAAGCACAAACACACGCATGCGCGCACACACGTACGCACGAACGCACGCACATTCACACAGACCCACACACACACATGCAGACACACATAAACACGCGCGCTTGCGCACTCTCTCAGACACACACACACGCACGTACGCATACACACACACTCACACCCGCACAAACACACACACGCGCACACACACTCTCACCTGCGGAAACACACACGCGTGCACACACACGCGTGCACGTGCAAACGCACATGCATGTGCACATACACACACGCAAACACACACACGCACGCACACACGCGTGCGCACACTCTCTCTCTCTCTCTCTCTCACACACACACACACACACACACACGTGCGCACACACACACAAACGCGTGTGCACACACACACACGCACACGAACACGCTCGTGGCACACTCTCTCTCACACACACGCACACACACACGCTTGCGCGCACACACACACAAACACACACGCACACGCGTGCATATACACACACGCATGCACACACACTTGCGCGCACACACACATACACACGCGTGTGCACATACCCACACGCACTCACACGCACACACACACACACACACACACACACACGTGCGCGCCCTCGCACACATACACAAAAAACACACACGCGCGCGCGCGCGTGATCGTAAAGACACACAAACGTGCGCACACACATGCACACACACGCACGCACACACACACAACACCAACGAACACACACATGCACACACACGCACACACACACACAACACCAACGAACACACAGACACACACACACACAGACGCACACACGCAGACACACACACACACATAGGCGCACACACACACACACATGAACACGCGTGCACACACACACACACACACACAAACACACGCACGCACATAGACACACACACGCACACACACGCCTGTGCACACACACACACACAAACACACATGCGCGTGCACACACACATACACACACGCCTGCGCACACACACAAACACGTGCACACACACGCACAAAAATACACGCGCGTGCACAATCACACGCGTGCATATACACACACACAAACACACACACGCACACACACACACGTTCACACATACACACACACACGTGCGCAAACCCACACTCACACGCGTTCACATACTCACACACACACACACACACACACACACACGCACGCACACACGCACACACGTGCGCGCTCACACACACACACATGCACACGCACACATATACACACACACACACACACCTGCGTGCACACACACACACACAAACACACGCGCGCGTGCTAACACATACACACAGTCACGTGCGCGCACACTCACACACGTGCATGCACACGCATACACGCGTGCGCGGACACACGTATGCACGCACGGACGCACACACATTCACACAGACCCCCACACACACACGCAGACACACACAAACACGCGCGCGTGCGCACACTCTCAAGTACACACACACGCGCACGCGTGCGCATACACGCACACACCCACACGCGCGCGTGCTAACACATACACACACGCACACACACACACACACACTCACACCCGCGCAAACACACACACACGTGCGCGTGCAAACACACATGCGTGTGCACATACACACACGCACACACCAACATACGCATGCACACACACTCGCGTGTGCACACTCTTTCTCTCTCTCTCTCTCTCTCTCACACACACACACACACACGTGTGCACACACACACAAACGCGTGGACACACACACACACGCACACACGCGCACCCGCACACGCTCGTGGCACACTCTCTCTCACACACACACACACACATGCATGTGTGTACACACTCACACGCGCGTGCGCAGAGATTACCACACACATACGCGCGTATGCAACCACACACACTCAGACACACGCACAAACATACGCGTGCGCGTACACACGCGCATGCACATACACATACACAAAAACATACACACACGCATGCACACACACACACGCACACACACAGGCTTGCGCACACACTCACACACACACGCGTGCGCATGCACACACGCATGCACACACGCTTGCGCATATAAATACACACGCGCGTGCACATACCCACACCCACTCACACACACACACGTGCACACCCTCACACACATACACACACACACGTGATCATACTGACACACAAACATGTGCACACACACACACACGCACACACACACGTGCGCGTGCAAACGCACATGTGTGTGCACATACACACACGCAAACACACACACGCACGCACACACACACGCGTGCGCGCACACTCTCTCTCTCTCTCTCTCTCTCTCACACACACACACACACGTGCGCGCACACACACGCACACACGCACACGCACACGCTCGTGGCACACTCTCTCTCACACACACACGCACGTGTGTACATACACACACGCGCCTGCGCTGAAATACACACACATATACGCGCGTGCGTAGAAATACACACACGCGTGCGCGCACACACACTCACACACACGCACAAACATACAGACGCGCGTGCATATACCCACACGCAAAAACATACACACGCGCGTGCACATGCACACACGCACACACACACGCTTGCGCACACTTTCACACACACACGTGCGCATGCACACACGTATGCACACACACTTGCACGCACACACAAACACGCACACGTGCGTGCACATACCCACACGCGCACACACACACACACGTGCACGCCCTCACACACAT
>CAWUDS030001340.1:290000-297500 GCA_963859935.3 Lathyrus sativus | reverse complement strand
ACACACACGCACACACGCGCACCCGCACACGCTCGTGGCACACTCTCTCACACACACACACACACATGCATGTGTGTACACACTCACACGCGTGTGCGCAGAGATTACCACACACATACGCGCGTATGCAACCACACACACTCAGACACACGCACAAACATACGCGTGCGCGTACACACGCGCATGCACATACACACACGCAAAAACATACACACACGCATGCACACGCACACACGCACACACACAGGCTTGCGCACACACTCACACACACACGCGTGCGCATGCACACACGCTTGCGCATATAAATACACACGCGCGTGCACATACCCATACCCACTCACACACACACACACGTGCACACCCTCACACACATACACACACACGCGTGATCGTACTGACACACAAACATGCGCACACACACACACGCACACACACACGTGCGCGTGCAAACGCACATGTGTGTGCACATACACACACGCACGCACACACACACGCGTGCGCGCACACTCTCTCTCTCTCTCTCACACACACACACACACGTGCGCGCACACACACGCACACACGCACACGCTCGTGGCACACTCTCTCTCACACACACACGCACGTGTGTACATACACACACGCGCCTGCGCAGAAATACACACACATATACGCGCGTGCGCAGAAATACACACACGCGTGCGCGTACACACACTCACACACACGCACAAACATACAGACGCGCGTGCATATACCCACACGCAAAAACATACACACGCGCGTGCACATGCACACACGCTTGCGCCCACTTTCACACACACACGTGCGCATGCACACACACTTGCACGCACACACAAACACGCACACGTGCGTGCACATACCCACACGCGCACACACACACACGTGCACGCCCTCACACACATACACACACACTAACATGTGCGCGCTCACACACACACACGTGCGTCGACACACACACAAACACACACGCGTGCGTGCTTACACATACACACACAAATGTGCGCACGCACAGACACACGCATACGCACACACAAACACACACAAATGCGCGTGCGCACACTCTCAAACACACACACACACATACACACACTCATATGCGCACACACACACACACACGTACGCGCACACATACACACAAACACAAACACACGCACACACATGCACATGCACACTCTCAAACACACACAGACACACACGCACACACACACACACGCCGACACACGCAGGCACACACACACACAAAAAAACACACACACACACACATAACCACACACGGGTGCACGCGCATGCGCACACCCACACACACACATGCGCGCACGCACACGCCTGCACACCCCCTCTCTCTCTCTCACACACACACACACACACAAACGCACACACACAGACACACACACACACGTAGGCGCACACACACGCACATAAATACACGGACGTGCACAAACACACGCATACATATACACACACGTGCACACACACAAACACACACACACACACACACACACACGTGTTCACACGCTCACACACACATATGTGCGCACACCCACACACACGCGCGTTCACATACTCTCTCTCTCTCTCTCACACACACACACACACACACACACACCTGTACATGCACACAAACACACACACAAACACAAACACGTGCGCACTCACACACACACACACACACATACACGCACACACACCTGCGTCCACACACACAAACACATAAACATGTGCAAGCACAAACACACGCATGCGCGCACACACGTACGCACGAACGCACGCACATTCACACAGACCCACACACACACACACATGCAGACACACATAAACACGCGCGCTTGCGCACTCTCTCAGACACACACACACGCACGTACGCATCCACACACACTCACACCCGCACAAACACACACACGCGCACACACACTCTCACCTGCGGAAACACACACGCGTGCACACACACACACGCGTGCACGTGCAAACGCACATGCATGTGCACATACACACACGCAAACACACACACGCACGCACACACGCGTGCGCACACACTCTCTCTCTCTCTCTCTCTCTCTCTCACACACACACACACACACACACACGCACACGAACACGCTCGTGGCATACTCTCTCTCACACACACGCACACACACACGCTTGCACGCACACACACACACACACACGCGCGTG
The DNA here is from genome assembly GCA_963859935.3 of Lathyrus sativus. Taxonomy (NCBI): domain Eukaryota; kingdom Viridiplantae; phylum Streptophyta; class Magnoliopsida; order Fabales; family Fabaceae; genus Lathyrus; species Lathyrus sativus. Next base: position 295,328 of record CAWUDS030001340.1, on the reverse strand, counting down.
CATATACACACACGCATGCACACACACTTGCGCGCACACACAGATACACACGCGTGTGCACATACCCACACGCACTAACACACACACACACACACACACACACACACACACACACGTGCGCGCCCTCGCACACATACACAAAAAACACACGCGCGCGCGTGCGTGATCGTAAAGACACACAAACGTGCGCACACACATGCACACACACACACAACACCAACGAACACACACATGCACACACACGCACACAAACACACAACACCAACGAACACACAGACACACACACACAGACGCACACACGCAGACACACACACACACACATAGGCGCACACACACACACACATGAACACGCGTGCACATACACACAGACACAAACACACGCACACACACGCCTGTGCACACACACACACACACAAACACACATGCGCGTGCACACACACATACACACACGCCTGCGCACACACACAAACACGTGCACACACACGCACATAAATACACGCGCGTGCACAATCACACGCGTGCATATACACACACACAAACACACACACGCACACACACACACACACACACGTTCACACACACACACACGTGCACAAACCCACACTCACACGCGTTCACATACTCACACACACACACACACACACACACACGCGCGCACGCACACACGTGCGCGCTCACACACACACACACATGCACACGCACACACATACACACACACACCTGCGTGCACACACACACACACACAAACACACGCGCGCGTGCTAACACATACACACAGTCACGTGCGTGCACACTCACACACGTGCATGCACACGCATACACGCGTGCGCGGACACACGTATGCACGCACGGACGCACACACATTCACACAGACCCACACACACACACGCAGACACACACAAACACGCGCGCGTGCGCACACTCTCAAGTACACACACACGCGCACGCGTGCGCATACACGCACACACCCACACGCGCGCGTGCTAACACATACACACACGCACACGCACACACACAAACACACTCACACCCGCGCAAACACACACACACGTGCGCGTGCAAACACACATGCGTGTGCACATACACACATGCACACACCAACATACGCACGCGCACACACTCGCGTGTGCACACTTTTTCTCTCTCTCTCTCTCTCTCTCTCACACACACACACACACGTGTGCACACACACACAAACGTGTGGACACACACACATGCACACACGCGCACCCGCACACGCTCGTGGCACACTCTCTCTCACACACACACACATGCATGTGTGTACACACTCACACGCGCGTGCGCAGAGATTACCACACACATACGCGCGTATGCAACCACACACACTCAGACACACGCACAAACATACGCGTGCGCGTACACACGCGCATGCACATACACACACGCAAAAACATACACACACGCATGCACACGCACACACACAGGCTTGCGCACACACTCACACACACACGCGTGCGCATGCACACACGCATGCACACACGCTTGCGCATATAAATACACACGCGCGTGCACATACCCACACCCACTCACACACACACACGTGCACACCCTCACACACATACACACACACGCGTGATCATACTGACACACAAACATGCGCACACACACGCACGCACACAGAGATGTATGCGCGCGTGCACGCGCACACACACACACACAACACTAACGAACACACACACACACACACATGCACATACGCACACCGACACATATACGCACACACACACACACACACTCACAAACACACACACACACACGTGCACACACACATTCATACAGACACACATGCACACACACATACACACACGCCTGCGCACAAACACACAAACACACGCGCGCACACAGATACACGCAAGAACACACACACGCACATAAATACGCGCGTGCACACACACACGCGTGCATATACACACACACACACACGCACACACACACATACACACGCACGAACATACAAACACGCGTGCGGACACTCTCTCTCTCACACATACACACACATGCGCGCACACACACTTACACACGCACGCACGCACATATAGACACACACACAAACGCATATGAACGGGTGCGCGTGCGTGCACGTCTGGACATACACGCGTGCGCACAGACAAACGTGTGCGCGCACAATCACGCACACGCACACAAAAAAACGCGCGCGCGTGTGCGCACCGACACACACAAGCACGCATGCACGCACTCCCGCATGCGCATGCGCACACACACACACACAAACACGTGCGCACACACACGTGCGCACACACACGTGTGCACACACATTAACATGTGCACGCTCACACACAAACACAAACACACACGCGCACGTGCTTACACATACACACACTCATGTGTGCACATACGCACACACACGCGCACACACACACACACACACACAAACACACACAACCGCGCGTGCGCACACTCTCAAACACAAGCGCGCGCGTGCGCACACACCCACGCACACACGCACACATACACACACACGCGCACATACACACACACACACACAAACACATACACGCGCGCGTGCTAACACATACACACACTCACGGGCGCACACACACACACACACACATACGTACGCGCACAAATACACACACACACGCGCACGCAAGTTCAGACAGACACACACGCACACGCACACGCACTAACTCACATGCACACTCTCAAACATACACACACACGCACACGCACAGACACACGCCAACACACGCAGACACACACACACATACACATACAGAAACACACACACACATAACAACACACACACGTGCGCGCATGCACTCTCTCTCACACAGACACACGCACACACACGCCTGCACACACCCTCTCTCTCTCTCTCTCTCACACACACACACAGATGCATACACACAGACACACACACACACGTACAAAAATACACGCGCGTGCACAAACCCACGTGTGCATATTCACACACGCGCACACACACAAACACACACATACACACACGCGTTCACACACTCACACACACACACACACACCCACACACACACGCGTTCACATACTCTCTCTCTCTCTCTCTTTCACACACACACACACGCACACACACACACGTGTGCACTCACACGCACACACACGCACACACACTCATACACACACACCTGCGTCCACACACACACACACACAAACACACATGTGCGCGTGCTAATACAAATACACACTCGCGTGCGCACACACACACACACACGTGCAAGCACACACACACGCGTGCGCGCACACACTTACGCACGCACGAAAGCACGCACATTCACACAGACCCACACACACACGCAGACACACGCAAACACGTGCGCGTGTGCACACTCTCAGACACACTCACACCCGCGCAAACACACACACACGCACACACACACACGTGCGCGTGCAAACGCACATGTGTGTGCACATACACACACGCAAACACACATACGCACGCACACACACACGCGTGCGCGCACACTCTCTCTCTCTCTCACACACACACACACACACGTGCCCGCACACACACACACACGCACACGCACACGCTCGTGGCACACTCTCTCTCACACACACACACGCACGTGTGTACATACACACATGCGCCTGCGCAGAAATACACACACATATACGCGCGTGCGCAGAAATACACACACGCGTGCGCGCACACACACTCACACACACGCACAAACATACAGACGCGCGTGCATATACCCACACCCAAAAACATACACACGCGCGTGCACATGCACACACGCACACACACACGCTTGCGCACACTTTCACACACACACACACGTGCGCATGCACACACGTATGCACACACACTTGCACGCACACACAAACACGCACACATGCGGGAACATACCCACGCACACACACACACACGTGCACGCCCTCACACACATACACACACACTAACATGTGCGCGCTCACACACACATGTGCGTCGATACACACACACAAACACACACGCGTGCGTGCTTACACATACACACACTCATGTGCGCACGCACAGACACACGCATACGCACACACAAACACACACAAATGCGCGTGCGCACACTCTCAAACACACACACACACTCATATGCGCACACACACACACACACACGTACGCGCACACATACACACAAACACAAACACACGCACACACATGCACATGCACACTCTCAAACACACACAGACACACACGCACACACACACACGCCGACACACGCAGGCACACACACACACACAAACACACACACACACACACACACACACACACACACACACACACACATAACCACACACGCGTGCACGCGCATGCGCACACCCACACACACACACACATGCGCGCACACACACGCCTGCACACACCCTCTCTCTCTCTCTCTCTCTCTCTCTCACAGACGCACACACACAGACACACACACACACACACACACACACACACGTAGGCGCACACACACGCACATAAATACACGCACGTGCACAAACACACGCGTACATATACACACACGTGCACACACACAAACACACACACACACACACACACACGCGTTCACACGCTCACACACACATACGTGCGCACACCCACACACAGACGCGTTCACATACCCTCTCTCTCTCACACACACACACACACACACACACCTGTGCATGCACACAAACACACACACAGACACAAACACGTGCGCACTCACACACACACACATACACGCACACACACCTGCGTCCACACACACAAACACATACACATGTGCAAGCACAAACACACGCATGCACGCACACACGTACGCACGAACGCACGCACATTCACACAGACCCACACACACACATGCAGACACACATAAACACGCGCGCTTGCGCACTCTCTCAGACACACACACAGACGCACGTACGCATACACACACACTCACACCCGCGCAAACACACTCTCACCTGCGCAAACACACACGCGTGCACACACACACGCGTGCACGTGCAAACGCACATGCATGTGCACATACACACACGCAAACACACACACGCACGCACACACGCGTGCGCACACTCTCTCTCTCTCTCTCTCACACACACACACACACACACACACACACACGTGCGCACACACACACACAAACGCGTGTGCACACACACACACGCACACGAACACGCTCGTGGCACACTCTCTCTCACACACACGCACACACACACACGCGTGCATATACTCACACGCATGCACACACACTTGCGCGCACACACACATACACACGCGTGTTCACATACCCACACGCACACACACACACACACGTGCGCGCCCTCGCACACATACACAAAAAACACACACGCGCGCGCTTGATCGTA
>CAWUDS030001340.1:270000-280000 GCA_963859935.3 Lathyrus sativus | reverse complement strand
CATACACACACGCGCCTGCGCAGAAATACACACACATATACGCGCGTGCGCAGAAATACACACACGCGTGCGCGTACACACACTCACACACACGCACAAACATACAGACGCGCGTGCATATACCCACACGCAAAAACATACACACGCGCGTGCACATGCACACACGCACACACACACGCTTGCGCCCACTTTCACACACACACGTGCGCATGCACACACACTTGCACGCACACACAAACACGCACACGTGCGTGCACATACCCACACGCGCACACACACACACGTGCACGCCCTCACACACATACACACACACTAACATGTGCGCGCTCACACACACACACGTGCGTCGACACACACACAAACACACACGCGTGCGTGCTTACACATACACACACTCATGTGCGCATGCACAGACACACGCATACGCACACACAAACACACACAAATGCGCGTGCGCACACTCTCAAACACACACACACACATACACACACTCATATGCGCGCACACACACACACACGTACGCGCACACATACACACAAACACAAACACACGCACACACATGCACATGCACACTCTCAAACACACACAGACACACACGCACACACACACACACGCCGACACACGCAGGCACACACACACACAAAAACACACACACACACACACATAACCACACACGCGTGCACGCGCATGCGCACACCCACACACACACATGCGCGCACGCACACGCCTGCACACCCCCTCTCTCTCTCTCTCTCACACACACACACACACAAACGCACACACACAGACACACACACACACACGTAGGCGCACACACACGCACATAAATACACGGACGTGCACAAACACACGCATACATATACACACACGTGCACACACACAAACACACACACACACACACACACGTGTTCACACGCTCACACACACATACGTGCGCACACCCACACACACGCGCGTTCACATACTCTCTCTCTCTCTCTCACACACACACACACACACCTGTACATGCACACAAACACACACACAAACACAAACACGTGCGCACTCACACACACACACACACACACATACACGCACACACACCTGCATCCACACACACAAACACATACACATGTGCAAGCACAAACACACGCATGCGCGCACACACGTACGCACGAACGCACGCACATTCACACAGACCCACACACACACACATGCAGACACACATAAACACGCGCGCTTGCGCACTCTCTCAGACACACACACACGCACGTACGCATACACACACACTCACACCCGCACAAACACACACACGCGCACACACACTCTCACCTGCGGAAACACACACGCGTGCACACACACACGCGTGCACGTGCAAACGCACATGCATGTGCACATACACACACGCAAACACACACACGCACGCACACACGCGTGCGCACACACTCTCTCTCTCTCTCTCTCTCACACACACACACACACACACACACACACACACACACACGCACACGCGCGTGCATATACACACACGCATGCACACACACTTGCGCGCACACACAGATACACACGCGTGTGCACATACCCACACGCACTCACACACACACACACACACACACACGTGCGCGCCCTCGCACACATACACAAAAAACACACGCGCGCGCGCTTGATCGTAAAGACACACAAACGTGCGCACACACATGCACACACACACACAACACCAACGAACACACACATGCACACACACGCACACAAACACACAACACCAACGAACACACAGACACACACACACAGACGCACACACGCAGACACACACACACACATAGGCGCACACACACACACACATGAACACGCGTGCACATACACACAGACACAAACACACGCACACACACGCCTGTGCACACACACACACACACACACACAAACACACATGCGCGTGCACACACACACACAAACACACATGCGCGTGCACACACACATACACACACGCCTGCGCACACACACAAACACGTGCACACACACGCACATAAATACACGCGCGTGCACAATCACACGCGTGCACAATCACACGCGTGCATATACACACACACAAACACACACACGCACACACACACACACGTTCACACACACACACACACACGTGCACAAACCCACACTCACACGCGTTCACATACTCACACACACACACACACACACACACACACACACACACACACGCACGCACACACGTGCGCGCTCACACACACACACACACATGCACACGCACACACATACACACACACACACCTGCGTGCACACACACACACACAAACACACGCGCGCGTGCTAACACATACACACAGTCACGTGCGCGCACACTCACACACGTGCATGCACACGCATACACGCGTGCGCGGACACACGTATGCACGCACGGACGCACACACATTCACACAGACCCACACACACACACGCAGACACACACAAACACGCGCGCGTGCACACACTCTCAAGTACACACACACGCGCACGCGTGCGCATACACGCACACACCCACACGCGCGCGTTCTAACACATACACACACGCACACGCACACACACACACACACTCACACCCGCGCAACACACACACACACGTGCGCGTGCAAACACACATGCGTGTGCACATACACACACGCACACACCAACATACGCACGCACACACACTCGCGTGTGCACACTCTTTCTCTCTCTCTCTCTCTCTCACACACACACACGTGTGCAGACACACACAAACGTGTGGACACACACACACACGCACACACGCGCACCCGCACACGCTCGTGGCACACTCTCTCTCACACACACACACATGCATGTGTGTATACACTCACACGCGCGTGCGCAGAGATTACCACACACATACGCGCGTATGCAACCACACACACTCAGACACACGCACAAACATACGCGTGCGCATACACACGCGCATGCACATACACACACGCAAAAACATACACACACGCATGCACACGCACACACGCACACACACAGGCTTGCGCACACACTCACACACACACGCGTGCGCATGCACACACGCATGCACACACGCTTGCGCATATAAATACACACGCGCGTGCACATACCCACACCCACTCACACACACACACGTGCACACCCTCACACACATACACACACACGCGTGATCATACTGACACACAAACATGCGCACACACACGCACGCACACAGAGATGTATGCGCGCGTGCACGCGCACACACACACACACAACACTAACGAACACACACACACACACACATGCACATACGCACACCGACACATATACGCACACACACACACACTCACAAACACACACACACAAACACGTGCACACACACATTCATACAGACACACATGCACACACACATACACACACGCCTGCGCACAAACACACAAACACACGCGCGCACACAGATACACGCAAGAACACACACACGCACATAAATACGCGCGTGCACACACACACGCGTGCATATACACACACACACGCACACACACACATACACACGCACGAACATACAAACACGCGTGCGGACACTCACTCTCTCACACATACACACACATGCGCACACACACACTTACACACGCACGCACGCACATATAGACACACACACAAACGCATATGAACGGGTGCGCGTGCGTGCACGTCTGGACATACACGCGTGCGCACAGACAAACGTGTGCGCGCACAATCACGCACACGCACACAAAAAAACGCGCGCGCGCGTGTGCGCACCGACACACACAAGCACGCATGCACGCACTCCCGCATGCGCATGCGCACACACACACACACAAACACGTGCGCACACACACGTGCGCACACACACGTGCGCACACACACGTGCGCACACACACGTGTGCACACACATTAACATGTGCACGCTCACACACACACACACAAACACACACGCGCACGTGCTTACACATACACACACTCATGTGTGCACATACGCACACACACGCGCACACACACACACACACACAAACACACACAACCGCGCGTGCGCACATTCTCAAACACAAGCGCGCGCGTGCGCACACACCCACGCACACACGCACACATACACACACACGCGCACATACACACACACACAAACACATACACGCGCGCGTGCTAACACATACACACACTCACGGGCGCACACACACACACACATACATACACGCACAAATACACACACACGCGCGCACGCAAGTTCAGACAGACACACACGCACACGCACACGCACTAACTCACATGCACACTCTCAAACATACACACACACGCACACGCACAGACACACGCCAACACACGCAGACACACACACACATACACATACAGAAACACACACACACATAACAACACACACACGTGCGCGCATGCACTCTCTCTCACACAGACACACGCACACACACGCCTGCGCACACCCTCTCTCTCTCTCACACACACACACAGATGCATACACACAGACACACACACACACGTACAAAAATACACGCGCGTGCACAAACCCACGTGTGCATATTCACACACGCGCACACACACAAACACACATGCGCGTGCACACACACATACACACACGCCTGCGCACACACACAAACACGTGCACACACACGCACATAAATACACGCGCGTGCACAATCACACGCGTGCACAATCACACGCGTGCATATACACACACACAAACACACACACGCACACACACACACACGTTCACACACACACACACGTGCACAAACCCACACTCACACGCGTTCACATACTCACACACACACACACACACACACACACACACACACACGCACGCACACACGTGCGCGCTCACACACACACACACACATGCACACGCACACACATACACACACACACACCTGCGTGCACACACACACACACAAACACACGCGCGCGTGCTAACACATACACACAGTCACGTGCGCGCACACTCACACACGTGCATGCACACGCATACACGCGTGCGCGGACACACGTATGCACGCACGGACGCACACACATTCACACAGACCCACACACACACACGCAGACACACACAAACACGCGCGCGTGCGCACACTCTCAAGTACACACACACGCGCACGCGTGCGCATACACACACACACCCACACGCGCGCGTTCTAACACATACACACACGCACACGCACACACACACACATTCACACCCGCGCAAACACACACACACGTGCGCGTGCAAACACACATGCGTGTGCACATACACACACGCACACACCAACATACGCACGCACACACACTCGCGTGTGCACACTCTTTCTCTCTCTCTCTCTCACACACACACACACACGTGTGCACACACACACAAACGTGTGGACACACACACACACGCACACACGCGCACCCGCACACGCTCGTGGCACACTCTCTCTCACACACACACACATGCATGTGTGTATACACTCACACGCGCGTGCGCAGAGATTACCACACACATACGCGCGTATGCAACCACACACACTCAGACACATGCACAAACATACGCGTGCGCGTACACACGCGCATGCACATACACACACGCAAAAACATACACACACGCATGCACACGCACACACGCACACACACAGGCTTACGCACACACTCACACACACACGCGTGCGCATGCACACACGCATGCACACACGCTTGCGCATATAAATACACACGCGCGTGCACATACCCACACCCACTCACACACACACACGTGCACACCCTCACACACATACACACACACGCGTGATCATACTGACACACAAACATGCGCACACACACGCACGCACACAGAGATGTATGCGCGCGTGCACGCGCACACACACACACACAACACTAACGAACACACACACACACACACATGCACATACGCACACCGACACATATACGCACACACACACACACTCACAAACACACACACACACACACACGTGCACACACACATTCATACAGACACACATGCACACACACATACACACACGCCTGCGCACAAACACACAAACACACGCGCGCACACAGATACACGCAAGAACACACACACGCACATAAATACGCGCGTGCACACACACACGCGTGCATATACACACACACACGCACACACACACATACACACGCACGAACATACAAACACGCGTGCGGACACTCACTCTCTCACACATACACACACATGCGCACACACACACTTACACACGCACGCACGCACATATAGACACACACACAAACGCATATGAACGGGTGCGCGTGCGTGCACGTCTGGACATACACGCGTGCGCACAGACAAACGTGTGCGCGCACAATCACGCACACGCACACAAAAAAACGCGCGCGCGCGTGTGCGCACCGACACACACAAGCACGCATGCACGCACTCCCGCATGCGCATGCGCACACACACACACACACAAACACGTGCGCACACACACGTGCGCACACACACGTGTGCACACACATTAACATGTGCACGCTCACACACACACACACAAACACACACGCGCACGTGCTTACACATACACACACTCATGTGTGCACATACGCACACACACGCGCACACACACACACACACAAACACACACAACCGCGCGTGCGCACACTCTCAAACACAAGCGCGCGCGTGCGCACACACCCACGCACACACGCACACATACACACACACGCGCACATACACACACACACACAAACACATACACGCGCGCGTGCTAACACATACACACACTCACGGGCGCACACACACACACACACATACATACACGCACAAATACACACACACGCGCGCACGCAAGTTCAGACAGACACACACGCACACGCACACGCACTAACTCACATGCACACTCTCAAACATACACACACACGCACACGCACAGACACACGCCAACACACGCAGACACACACACACATACACATACAGAAACACACACACACATAACAACACACACACGTGCGCGCATGCACTCTCTCTCACACAGACACACGCACACACACGCCTGCGCACACCCTCTCTCTCTCTCACACACACACACACAGATGCATACACACAGACACACACACACACGTACAAAAATACACGCGCGTGCACAAACCCACGTGTGCATATTCACACACGCGCACACACACAAACACACACATACACACACGCGTTCACACACTCACACACACACACACACCCACACACACACGCGTTCACATACTCTCTCTCTCTCTCTCTCTCTTTCACACACACACACACGTGTGCACTCACACGCACACACACGCACACACACTCATACACACACACCTGCGTCCACACACACACACACACACAAACACACATGTGCGCGTGCTAATACAAATACACACTCGCGTGCGCACACACACACACACGTGCAAGCACACACACACGCGTGCGCGCACATACTTACGCACGCACGAAAGCACGCACATTCACACAGACCCACACACACACGCAGACACACGCAAACACGTGCGCGTGTGCACACTCTCAGACACACTCACACCCGCGCAAACACACACACACACGCACACACACACACACGTGCGCGTGCAAACGCACATGTGTGTGCACATACACACACGCAAACACACATACGCACGCACACACACACGCGTGCGCGCACACTCTCTCTCTCTCACACACACACACACACGTGCCCGCACACACACACACACACGCACACGCACACGCTCGTGGCACACTCTCTCTCACACACACACACGCACGTGTGTACATACACACACGCGCCTGCGCAGAAATACACACACATATACGCGCGTGCGCAGAAATACACACACGCGTGCGCGCACACACACTCACACACACGCACAAACATACAGACGCGCGTGCATATACCCACACCCAAAAACATACACACGCGCGTGCACATGCACACACGCACACACACACGCTTGCGCACACTTTCACACACACACACGTGCGCATGCACACACGTATGCACACACACTTGCACGCACACACAAACACGCACACATGCGGGAACATACCCACACGCACACACACACACGTGCACGCCCTCACACACATACACACACACTAACATGTGCGCGCTCACACACACACGTGCGTCGACACACACACACAAACACACACGCGTGCGTGCTTACACATACACACACTCATGTGCGCACGCACAGACACACGCATACGCACACACAAACACACACAAATGCGCGTGCGCACACTCTCAAACACACACACACACACACATACACACACTCATATGCGCACACACACACACACACACGTACGCGCACACATACACACAAACACAAACACACGCACACACATGCACATGCACACTCTCAAACACACACAGACACACACGCACACACACACACACACGCCGACACACGCAGGCACACACACACACACAAACACACACACACACACACACATAACCACACACGTGTGCACGCGCATGCGCACACCCACACACACACACATGCGCGCACACACACGCCTGCTCACACCCTCTCTCTCTCTCTCTCACATACGCACACACACAGACACACACACACACACACACGTAGGCGCACACACACGCACATAAATACACGCACGTGCACAAACACACGCGTACATATACACACACGTGCACACACACAAACACACACACACACACACACACGCGTTCACACGCTCACACACACATACGTGCGCACACCCACACACACACGCGTTCCCATACCCTCTCTCTCTCACACACACACACACACACACCTGTGCATGCACACAAACACACACACAGACACAAACACGTGCGCACTCACACACACACACATACACGCACACACACCTGCGTCCACACACACAAACACATACACATGTGCAAGCACAAACACACGCATGCACGCACACACGTACGCACGAACGCACGCACATTCACACAGACCCACACACACACATGCAGACACACATAAACACGCGCGCTTGCGCACTCTCTCAGACACACACACACACGCACGTACGCATACACACACACTCACACCCGCGCAAACACACTCTCACCTGCGCAAACACACACGCGTGCACGTGCAAACGCACATGCATGTGCACATACACACACGCAAACACACACACGCACGCACACACGCGTGCGCACACTCTCTCTCTCTCTCTCACACACACACACACACACACACACGTGCGCACACACACACACAAACGCGTGTGCACACACACACACGCACACGAACACGCTCGTGGCACACTCTCTCTCACACACACGCACACACACACACACACGCGTGCATATACACACACGCATGCACACACACTTGCGCGCACACACACATACACACGCGTGTTCACATACCCACACGCACACACACACACACACACGTGCGCGCCCTCGCACACATACACAAAAAACACACACGCGCGCGCGCTTGATCGTAAAGACACACAAACGTGCGCACACACATGCACACACACGCACGCACACACACACAACACCGACGAACACACACACACACACGCATGCACATACGCACACAGACACATATACGCACACACACACACACACACTCACAAACACACACACGTGCACACACACACACACACACACACACACGTGCACACACACATTCACACAGACACACATACACATGTGCACACACACATACACACACGCCTGCGCACACACACATACATACGCGCGCGCCCGCGCAAACACATGCAAGAACACACACACAAATAAACACACGCGCGTGCACACACACACGCGTGCATACACACACACACACACACGCATACACACACACACATACACACGCACGAACACACAAACACACGTGCGGACACTCTCTCTCTCACTCACACACACACGTGCGCGCACACACACTTACACACGCACACACGCACACTCATACATACACACGCATGCACACACACCCACACGCATACACACACACACACACATATGAACAGGCGCGCGTGCGCTCACGTTTGGGCATACACGCGTGCGCACACACAAACGTGTTTGCGCACACTCACACCCACACACACACACACACA
>CAWUDS030001340.1:260000-267500 GCA_963859935.3 Lathyrus sativus | reverse complement strand
ACACACACAAAAAAAAAACACGCGGGCGCGTGCGCGCATGCACACACCCGTGAACACTCACACATACAGACACACACACACACACGTGCGCTGACACACATACACAAACACACACGCGCGCGTGCTTACACATACACACACTCATGCGCGCACACACACACACACACACACATAGACACACACAAACACACACAAACGCGCATGTGCACACTCTCAAACACGCAAGCGCGCGCGCGTGCGCACACATACACACACACACGCGCGCACATGCAAACACATACATGCGCGCGTGCTAACACATATACACACCCACGGGCGCACACACACACACGTGCGCGCACACAAACACACACGCACGCACATTCACACAGACACACACACACACACTCTCAAACACACATGCATGCACACTCTCAAACTGACACACACACAAGCGCACACACATACACCCACGCCGATACACGCACACACACACACACGCAAGCACACACGCGCGTGCGCATGCACACACACACAAAAACTCACACACGCACATACACAACCACGCACACACGCGCGCGCATGCACAAACACACACAGGCACACACACACGCTTGTGCACACCCTTTCTCTGTCTCTCACACACACACACATACACACCGACACACACACACAGACACACACATGTGGGCGCACACAGACACACACACACACGAACACGCGTGCGCACACACACACATGCACGCACGCACACAGACACACACACATGTGTGTGCACACACATACACAAACACACACGCGTGTGCGCACACATACACACACAAATACACACATACACACACACGTGCACACATACACACACATGCACACACATATACACACGCATGCGCACACGCACACACACGCACAAAAATTCACGCGCTTGCACAAACACATGAGTGCATATACACACACACGCACACATACAAACACACACACGCACACACAAACACACGCGCGTTCGCACACTCTCACACACACAGACACACACACGTGCGCACACCTACACACACACGTTCGCGTACTCACAAACACACACACACACGCACACACACGCACGCACGTACGCGCACACACATACACAAACACGTGCGCGCTCACACACACGCACGCATGTACGTGCACACATACACACACAAGCGCGCGTGCTAACACTTGCACACACTCGTGTGCGCACACAGACACACACGTGCACGCACACCCGCGCACGCGTTTGCTACCTCACGTACACATGCACGCACACATATTCACACAGACACACACGCACACACGCACACACACACACACACACGCATACGCAGACAAAAACACGCCCGCGCGTGTGCACACGCTCAGATACTAACACACACGCGTGCTTGCGCACGCACACGCAACCACCTGCGCAAACACACACACGCGCGCGCACACACACACATGTGCGCGTACAAATGCACAGACACATGCACATACACACACGCATACACTCACACACACACGCGCGTGCGCACACACTCTCTCTCTCATACACGCACACACGTGTGCACACACACACAAACGCGTGTGCATACACACACACAAACACACACACACGCACATGCTCGTGCGCGTGCACACACACACACACGCGCATACACACACACACAAACGCGTGTGCACATACAAACACACACACGCGCGTGCGCTGAGACACACACAAACACATACCCGCGTACGCTACCACACACACACACGCGCGTGCGCGCACACACACACACACGCACACATACGCACGCGCGTGCGTATACGCACACACGTACGCACACAAACGCACAAACATACACACGCGCGTGCACATGTACACACGCACACACACACACACACACGCTTGCGCACCCACTCAAACACACACATGCGTGCACATGCACACATGCATACATACACACACATGCGCGCGTGCACATACCTATATGCACACACACACGCACACACGCACGAACACACCCATACACACACACGTGCGCGCCCTAACTCACATACACAAGCACACACACACACGCGCGTGCGCATTCTCTCTCTCTCTCTCACACACACACACACACACACACACACGTGCGCACACACACACAAACGCGTGTGCACACACACACACGCACACGCTCGTGCGCACACTCTCTCTCACACAAACACACGTGCGCGTGCGTACACATACGCGCGCGCTGTGCGCAGAAACATACACAAACACATACGTGCGCACACACACACACAAACACGTGTGCGCGCGCACACACACATACACATACACGCACACACATACGCACGTGCGTACGTATAGGCACACGCGTGCGCACACCCACGCACAAACATACACACGCGCGTATACGTGCACACACGTACACACACACGCGCTTACGCACCCACTCAACCACACACATGCGTGCACATGCACACACGCACACACACACACACACAAACACACACATGTGCGCGTGCACATACCCACACGCAGACACACGCACACGCACGAACACACCCATATACACACACGTGCGCGCCCTCACGCACATACACACGCGCACACACACACACGCAAACATATACACGCGCGTGCACACACACACGCGCATGAATATACACACTACACACCCACACGCACACACACGAATACACGCAGGCGCTTGCACACACACACACACAAGCCGACACACACACACACACGTGAGCACACACATGCACACACGCACGCAGGCACACACATTCACACAGACACACACGCACACACATTCTCAAAAACACACGCAGGCACACTCTCAAACAAACAAACACGCGCGCGCACGCACACGCACACACCGTCACACGCACAAACACACGCGCGCGCGTGTGCATGCACACACACTCACACAAACACACACATAAAAACACACACGCACACACAACCAGACGCACACGCGCGCATGCACATGCACACACGCAGACACACACACACACGCGCACACACGCCTGCGCACACCCTCTCTCTCTCACGCACGCACACAGACACACACGTACACACACACACACGCGTGTGCACACACCCACACACAAACACACACGTGCGTTCGCACACTCTCACACACACACGCACAAAAACACACACGCGCGCACGCATGCACACTTACCTGTGCGTGCATACACACCCACAAACACGTGCGCGCTCACACACACACACACAACCACACATCTGCATGCACACACACACACACACAAACACACACGCGCGCGTGCTAACACATACACACTCGCGTGCACACACACACACACGTGCACGCACACACATATACACGCACGGACGCACACACATTCATACAGACACACACACATAAACACGGAGACACACACAAACACGCGTGCATGCACCCACTCTTAGATACACATACACGCGCGCACACACACACTTGCACACACACACACACGTGCACATACGTACACGCACACACACGCACGCACACACATATGCCCGAACACACACACACACACGTCCGTGCCCTCACAAACATACACACACGCGCGCGTGATCGTACGCACACAAACGTGCGCACAAACACTCCCACGTACACACACGCAAACACACACAACACCAACGAACACACACACGCATGCACATACACACACAGATACATACACAAACACACACGCGTGTGCACACAAACACACACACACGTGCACACACACATTCACACAAACACACATACACACACACACACATACACACACACGCAAGAACAAACGCACATAAGCACACGCGCGTGCAGACACACACACACGCACACGCACGAACATACAAACACGCGTGCAGACACTCTCTCTCTCTCACACACACACACACGTGCATACACACACACTTACACACGAACGCACACACACACAGATACACACACACACATGCACACACACACACACATACGAGCGATCGCGCGTGCGTGCATGTTTGGACATACACGCGTGCATACACACAAAGTGCGCGTGCACACTCATACACACACACAAACAAACAAACACATGCGCGCATACGCGCACACACACACACACGTGTGCGGAAACACACAGACACGCACACACAAACAGACACACACACACACACGTGCACGCACATACAGACACACACACACATGCGCGCACACACACACAAACACACACACGCGCGTGCGCGCGCACTCGCTTACACACGCACACACGCATGCACAGACACGCGTGCACAAACCCACATACACACGTGCGCGCGCACACTAACACAGACGCACACACACATACGCATGCACGCACGCACACACGCGCACACACACACACCCGTGTGTGCGCATACACACACACAAACAAGTGCGCGCTCACACATACACGCACACGCACGCACAAACAAACACACACGCGCGTGCTAACACGCACACACACTCGCGTACGCATACACACGCACATACACACACACACAAGAACACACACACGCACATAAATACACGCGCGTGCACAAACACACACGTGCATATACACATACACGCACACACACTAACACACGCACACGCACACACGCGTTCGCACACTCTCTCTCTCACACACACACACAGGTACGCACACCCACACACACATGCGTTTGCACACTCCAACACACACACACACACAAACACGTGCACACTCACACACACACACACACGCGCGCACACACATATACATACCTACGTGCACACACACACACAAACGCACACACGCGCACGTAAACATATGCACTTGCACACACACACGCACACACACACACACAAACACGTACACATACGCACACACGCGCGCACACACGCAAGAACAGACACACACATAAATACACGCGCGTGCACAAACACACACGTGCATATACACACACGCGCACTCACACAAGTACACACACACACGCACACATACACGTATTCGCACACTCTCACAAACACACACAAAGGTGCGCACACCCACACACACACACACTCTCACACACGCACGCACCCACGCACGCGCAGACGCACCCACACATCCGCGCACACTCTCACACGCACATACACAAACATGAGCGCCCGCATGCGCGCACGTGCATGCACACACACACACACAGGCACGCACGCGCCCACTCAAACTTGCATGAACACACGCGCGCACACACACAAACACACGTGCACGCTCACACACACACAAACACGTGCGCGCGCACACTCACACGTGCGCCGACACCCACAAACAAATACACACGCGCGCGTGCTTACACGTATACACACTCACGTGCACGCGCACACACACACACACGCACACACACATATACACATACACACACACACACGCAAACACACATAAACGCGTGTGCGCACACTCTCAAACACACATATACACATATACACACGCACACACACACACGCAAACACACACACGCGCGTGCATACACACACACACACACATACAAACGCGCGTGCGCACACTCTCAAAAACACACACACGGGCACGCGTGCGC
This sequence comes from Lathyrus sativus, assembly GCA_963859935.3. Classification (NCBI taxonomy): domain Eukaryota; kingdom Viridiplantae; phylum Streptophyta; class Magnoliopsida; order Fabales; family Fabaceae; genus Lathyrus; species Lathyrus sativus. The sequence goes on along the minus strand of CAWUDS030001340.1, from coordinate 262,027 downwards.
ATACACGCACTCACATACACGCATACACATGCACACACACGCACACACGCAAACACATACATACGCACGGGTGCATATACACACACACACACACACAGACACACACATACAGATACACATACACACACACACACACGTAGGCAAACATACACACACACACACACGTGCGCACACTCTCTCTCACACACATACATAAATACGTGTGCACACACACACATACACAAGCACGCACGCGCAGACACACCTGTTCGTGCGCACACTCTCACACACACACATACACACACGCGTCCGCGCATACACACGCACAAACACACACACACGCACATAAACACACGCGTGCATATACACACACGCGTACACACACACAAACACACGCGCGTGCGCTCGTTCGCACACACTATCTCTCTCACTCACACACACACACACACATGCGCGCACACACACACACACATGCGCACACACTCACTTACACACGCACGCACGCACATTCTCACACGCATGCACAGACACGGGTGTGCAGACACACACATACATGTGCGCGCGCACACCCCCACACACACACGCGCGTGTGTAGTGTCGTGCACGCACACACACACACACACACGCATGCACGCACGCACACACACACACACATACACCCGTGTGCGCATACACACACACAAACACGTACACGCTCACACATACACACGCAAGCACACACACACAAAAACAGACGTGCGCGTGCTAACACGCGCACACACTCGCGTGCGCACACACACACACACGTGCAGGCATACACTCGCGCGTGCGCACACACATACACACGCACACGCGCACGCATGCACACACACACACGCACGCACATACACACACACACACACGCATGCACGCTCACACACACACAAACACGTGCACGCACACACACACACACACTTACACACACACGCACGCGCCCACCCGAACTTGCGTGATCACACGCACGCACACACACAAACACACGTGCGCGCTCACACACACGCACACAAACACGTGCGCGCGCACACACAAACACACACACGTGCGCCAACACCCACAAACAAATACACACGCGCGCATGCTTACACATACACACACTCACGTGCGCGCACACACACACACACACGCAAACACACAGAAACACGCGTGCACATACTCTCAAACACACATACACACACAAACACACGCACACACGCACGCAAACAAACACACACGCGCGTGCACGCACCCACGCGCGTGCATATACACACATGCACACACACACACACACAAACATGCGCGCACATACACACACATACACACACACACAAACAAACAGGCGCGCGCGCACACACACACACACACACACAAACAAACACGCGCTTGCACTCACACACACACACACACACATACGCCGACACACACAAACACACACACGCGTGTGCTAACACATACACACACTCGCGCACACACACACACACACACACGTGCGCGCACACATACACACGCACGCACGAACACACACACACACCCGCACACTCACACGCACACACACGCGCACACACACACACACACCCGTGCGCGCTCAAACACACACACCCACACTCTCAAACACACACACACACACGCGCACACTAACACACACACACACGTGTAGTGTCGTGCATGCACACACACACATGCATGCACGCACGCACACACACACACACACACACACACGCACACCCGTGTGCGCATACACACACACAAACACGTGCGCGCTCACACATACACACACAAGCACACACACACTCACAAAAACAGACGTGCGCGTGCTAACACGCACACACACTCGCGTGCGCACACACACACATACGTGCAGGCATACACTCGCGCGTGCACGCACACACGTACACACGCACACGCGCACGCACGCACATACACACACACGGACGCACACACACACACACACACGCAAACACACAGAAACGCACGTGTGCACACTCTCAAACACACATACACAAACAAACACACGCACACACACACGCAAACTAACATACACGCGCGTGCACGCA
>CAWUDS030001340.1:227500-255000 GCA_963859935.3 Lathyrus sativus | reverse complement strand
CACACATACACATGCACACACACACACACACATGCGCACACACACACACCCTCTCTCTCTCTCTCACACACACACACACACACACACACTCGTGCACACACTCTCTCACACACACACACGTGCGCAAACATACACACACACGCACACACACACACATAAACATACGTGCGTGCACAATTACAAGCGTGCATACATACACACGCGTGCACACACACACGCACACACACACACACGCGTTCGTACACACATATTCTCTCTCTCTCACACACAAACACACGTGCACACAACCACACACACACGCGTGCGCGCACACGCACTTACAAACGCACGCACGCGCACACACACACGCACGCACACAAACATGCGTGCACACACACACACACACACACGCACAAACAAACAGGCGCGCGCGCAAGAACACTCGCACGCGCTTGCACTCACACACACACACGCACACACACACTCAAGCGCACACACACACACACACGTGCGCGCACACATATACACACGCACACACGCACACACATTCACACAGATACACACGCACGCATACATACACACACACACACCCATACGCACACACACTCTCAAACACACACACCCACACTCTCAAACACACACACACACACACACGTGCGCGCACATTATCACACACGCACACGCGCACACTCATACACACGCACACGCGCGTGTAGTGTCGTGCACGCACACACACACACACACGCACAAACACACACACCTGTGTGCGCATACACACACACACACAAACACGTGCGCGCTCACACATACACACACAAGGACACACACACAAAAAAAAAAAACAGACGTGCGCATGCTAACACGCACACACACTCGCGTGCGCACACACACACACACACGTGCAGGCATACACTCGCGCGTGCGCGCACACACATACACACACACGCACACGCACGCACACACCCACACGGACGCACACACACACACACACACGTGCACACACACACACACAGTCACGCACGCACGCGCCCACCCAAACTTGCGTGAACACACGCACGCACACATAAAAACACACGTGCGCGCTCACACACACACGCACACACACACGTGCGCGCGCACACACAAACACACACACGTGCGCCGACACCCACAAACAAATACACACGCGCACATGCTTACACATACACACACTCACGTGCGCGCATACACACACACACACATGCACACACACACACTCACACACGCAAACACATAGAAACGCGTGTGCGCACACTCTCAAACACACATACACACACAAACACACGCACACACGCACACACGCACGCAAACAAACACACACGCGCGTGCAGGCACCCACGCGCGTGCATATATACACACGCACACACACACACACACACAAACATGCGCGCACATACACACACACACACACGCACGTGCACACACACACACACAAACACACAGGCGCGCGCGCGCACACGAGCACACGCACACACACACATACACCGACACACAAAAACACACACAAACACACACGCGCGTGTGCTAACATATACACACACTCACGCGCACACACACACACACACACACACACACACACGTGCGCGCACACATACACACACGCATGCACGCACACACATTCACACAGATACACACGCACGCACACATACACACACACACCCACACGCACACACACTCTCAAAAACACACACCCACACTCTCAAACACACACACACACACACGTGCGCGCACATAAACACACACATACACACGCACACGCACACACACACAAACACACGCGTGAAAACACACACACGCGTGCACACAGACAAGCGCGTGCACACACACACACACACGTACACACATACACATGCACACACACACATGCACACACTCTCTCTCTCTCTCATACACACCCACGTGCGCGCACACACACAGACACGCTCGTGCGCACGCTCTCTCACACACACATACACACACGCGTGCGCAAACACACACACGCACACACACGTAAGAACAGACACACACACATAAACACATGCGCGTGCATAATTACAAGCGTGCATATATACATGCGCACACACACACACGCGCACACACACACACACACGCGTTCGTACACACACACACTCTCTCTCTCACAGACACACGTGCACACACCCACACACACACGCGTGTGCGCGCGCACGCACACACACACACACACATGCACGCACTCACGCACACTTACACACACACACGTGCACGTATACACACACACACACACACACATAAACATACACAAACACGTGTGCGCTCACACACACGCACACACACACACACACGTGCGCCGATACACAAACACACACGCGCGCTTGCTAGTTCGTACACACTCGTGTGCGCACACACACACACACACACGTGCACGCACACACATACGCACACACACGCTCACACACATTCTCACAGACACAGACGTACACACACACATGCAGACACACACACACACACTTACACAAGCACACACATAAACACACACGCGCGTGCACGCACACCCACGTGCGTGTGCACACACACGCGCATGCACATACACACGCGTGCACACTCACACGCACGCACACACACGCGTGCGTACACTCTCTCTCTCTCTCTCACACACACACACACGCACACGCTCGTGCGCACACTCTCTCACATACACACACGCGTGCGTGTACACACGCACATACGCATACGCGCGTACGTAACCACACACATACACACACGCGTGCGCATACACAAGCACACACACACACACAACCATACGCACGCGCGTGTGCATTCACGCCCACGTGTACATACGCACACGCCAACAAACACGCGCACGCACACAAACATGCGCGCACTTGCGCATACACTCACACACACACGTGCACACATATACACACACACGCACACACACACATGTGCGCGCACTCACACACATACACACACGCGTGCGCCTGAGCGCATACACACTCACACACGCACGCATGTAGTCACCCATGTATGCACGCATGCGCGCACACACACACACACACACGTGCGCACACACATACACACACGCACGCACGCACACACATTCACACAGACACACACGCACACACACACACGCGCGCACACACACTCTCAAACACACATACACCCACACTCTCAAAAACACACACATACACACGCACACACACACAAACACGCGCGTGAAAACACACACGCGCGCGTGCACACACAAACGCGCACACATACACATGCACACACACACACATGCGCGCACACACACTCTCTCTCTCTCTCACACACACGCTCGTGCACACACTTTCTCTCTCTCTCACACACACACGTGCGCAAACATACACACACGCACACACACATAAACATACGTGCGTGCATAATTACAAGCGTGCATACATACACGTGCGTGCACACACACACGCACACACACACACACACACGCGTTCGTACACACATACTCTCTCTCTCTCACACAGACACACGTGCGCACAACCACACACACACGCGTGCGCGCACACGGACTTACACAGGCACGCACGCACACACACACGCACGCACACTCACGCGTGCACACACACACACATGCGCGCGCACACCCACACACACGTAAACGCGTGTGAACACATTTGCACGCACACACACACACACGCATGCATGCACCCCCGCACACATACACACACACACACACGCATGCACGCACCCCCGCACACACACACACATTCGTGCATGCACACACACACACACACAACACATGCACGCTCACACACACCGCACACACACGTACACACGCACACACACACACATGCACCGACACACAAACACACACGCGTGCTTGCTGGTACGCCCACACTCGTGTGCGCACACACACACACGTGCATGCACACACATACGCGTGCGCGCACACAGGTACACACGCACATTCTCACAGACATAGACACAGACACAGACGTACGCACAAACACACCCACACGCAGACACACACAAACAAGCGCGCGCGTGCGCTCACTTACACATACACACACTTACACACGCACGCACACACACATACACGCGCCTGCATGCACACCCACACGCGTGCACAGACACACACACACGCACGCATACAGACGGGTGCGTACACTCTCTCTCTTACACACACACACACACACGCGCGCACGCACTCGCTCGTGCGCACACTCTCTCACATACACACGCGCGCACGCGTGTGCTTAAGCATACACAAATACGTATACGCGCGTACGCAACGACACACACACGCGTGCGCACACACAAGCACACACACACACACAAACATACGCACGCGCGTGCGAGTACACACACGAGTGTACATACGCACACGCCAACACACACGCACACGCACACAAACATGCGTGTGCTTGCGCACACACACACACACACGCGTGCTCACATATACACACACACGCACGTACACACACACACACGTGTGCGCACTCACACACATACACACACGCGTGCGCGAGAGCGCATACACACTCACACACGCACGCACGCAGTCACGCATGTATGCACGCACACACACATAACACCCACGAACACACATGCGCATGCACACATACACACACGCACACACACATACGCACGTGTGCGCACACTCTCAAACACACACACATGCACATACGGACACAGACACACACACATACACACACGCGCACACACGCGTATGCATACTCACACTCACAAACACACACACACGTGTACACAAACACACACACACACACACACACATGTGCACACACAAATTCACACAGACACACACACACACGTGCACACACAAATTCACACACGCACACACGTGCACACACGCATACACACAAACACACGCACACACACACGTGTACGCAAACACACACACACACACAAGTGCGCCGACACACACATAAACACACACGCGCACGTGATTACACATACACACACTCACGTGCGCACACAAACAAACGCGCGTGCGCACACTCTCAAACACACAAGCGCGCCCGCGGACCCAGGCAAACACACACAAACGTGCATGCGCATACTCTCAAATGCACACTCACACACACACACGCAAACAAATACACGCCCATGCATACACACGCGCGCGTGCACATATACACGCGCACAAACACGCACGCACACACGCACGCGCACGCGCACACACACACATACGAAAATGCACACGCGCTTATACACACACACACACGCACACACGCCGACACACACACACACACGAACACACACACGCACATGCTAACACATACACACGCTCATGTGCGCACACACACACGCACGTGCACACATACGCACACACACACACACTCTCTCAAACACACATGCACGCACACTCTCAAACACACACACACACACACATACGCACACACACACACACACGCGCGTGCACACACACTCGCGTTCACATACACACATGCACGCACACGCACACAGACACATACACACACACACACGCGCACACACACACACACACACACACGTGCGCACACTCTCTCTCACACACACCCACACGTGCGCACACACAGACACACACAAATACGTGTGCACACACACACGCACACACGCATGTAAGAACAGACACACGTACATAAACACATGCGCATGCACAATTACAAGCGTGCATATATACACGCGCACACACACACACGCACACACGCACGCGCGCGCGTTCTTACACACACACACACTCTCTCTCTCTCACAGACACACGTGAACACACCCACACACACACGCGCGTGCACGCGCACACACACACACACACACACACACGCATGCACGCACTCACGCACACATACACACACACACGTGCACGTACACACACACGCACACATACAAACATACACAAACACGTGTGCGCTTAAACACACACACACACACACGCACACACATACGTGCGTGCACACGCGCACACACACACACACACACACACACACACGTGCGCCGACACACAAACACACACGCGCGCATGCTAGTTCGTACACACTCGTGTGCGCACACACACACACACACGTGCACGCACACACATATGCACACACACACACACACACGTGCACGCACACACATACGCACACACACGCTCACACACATTCTCACAGACACAGACGTACACACACACACACTTACACAAGCACACACATAAACACACGCGCGCGTGCACGCACACCCACAACCATACGAACGCGCGTGTGCATTCGCGCCCGCGTGTACATACGCACACGCCAACAAACACGCGCACGCACACAAATATGCGCGCGCTTGCGCACACACTCACACACACACACGTGCGCACATATACACACACACACACGCACACACACATGTGTGCGGACTCACACACATACACACACGCGTGCGCCTGAGCGCATACACACTCACACATGCACGTACGTAGTCACCCATGTATGCACGCACACGCACGCACACACGCACGCATGCACACACATTCACACAGACACACACGCACACACACACACACACACACACACGCGGGCACACACACTCTCAAACATACATACACCCACACTCTTAAAAACACACACGTGCGCGCACACAAACACATACATACACACGCACACACACAAACACACGCGTGAAAACACACACGCGCGCGTGCACATAAACAAGCGCGTGCACACACACGCACACACATACACATGCACACACACACACACACACACACACATGCGCACACACACATACCCTCTCTCTCTCTCTCACACACACACACACGCTCGTGCACACACTCTCACACACACACACACACGTGCGCAAACATACACACACACGCACACACACATAAACATACGTGCGTGCACAATTACAAGCGTGCATACATACACGCGCGTGCACACACACGCACACACACACACGCGTTCGTACGCACATACTCTCTCTCTCACACACAAACACACCTGCACACAACCACTCACACACGCGTGCGCGCACACGCACTTACAAACGCACGCACGCGCGCACACACACACGCACGCACACAAACATGCGTGCACACACACACACACACACGCACAAACAAACAGGCGCGCGCGCAAGAACACTCGCACGCGCTTGCACTCACGCACACACACGCACACACACACACACATATGCCGACACACACAAACACACACGAACACACACGCGCGTGTGCTAACACGTACACACACTCAAGCGCACACACACACATGTGCGCGCACACATATACACACGCACACACGCACACACATTCACACAGATACACACGCACGCATACATACACACACACACACATACGTACACACACTCTCAAACACACACACCCACACTCTCAAACACACACACACACACACATACACACACGTGCGCGCACATTATCACACACATATACGCGCACACTCATACACACGCACACGCGCGTATAGTGTCGTGCACGCACACACACACACACGCATGCACACACGCACAAACACACACACCCGTGTGCGCATACACATACACACACACACACACACACACAAACACGTGCGCGCTCACACATACACACACAAGCGTGCGTACACTCTCTCTCTCTCTCTCTCACACACACACACACGCACACGCTCGTGCGCACACTCTCTCACATACACACACGCGCGCGTGTACACACGCACATACGCATACGCGCGTACGCAACCACACACACACACGCGTGCGCATACACAAGCACACACACACACACAACCATACGCACGCGCGTGTGCATTCACGCCCACGTGTACATACGCACACGCCAACAAACACGCGCACGCACACAAACATGCGCGCGCTTGCGCACACACTCACACACACACGTGCACACATATACACACACACACGCACACACACACATGTGCGCGCACTCACACACATACACACACGCGTGCGCCTGAGCGCATACACACTCACACACGCACGCATGTAGTCACCCATGTATGCACGCATGCGCGCACACACACACACACGTGCACACAAACATACACACACGCACGCACGCACACACATTCACACAGACACACACGCACACACACACACGCGCACACACACTCTCAAACACACATACACCCACACTCTCAAAAACACATACATACACACGCACACACACACACAAACACGCGCGTAAAAACACACACGCGCGCGTGCTTACACAAACGCCCACACATACACATGCACACACACACACACACATGCGCGCACACACACTCTCTCTCTCTCTCACACACACACACGCTCGTGCACACTCTCTCTCTCTCTCACACACACACACACGTGCGCAAACATACACACACGCACACACACATAAACATACGTGCGTGCATAATTACAAGCGTGCATACATACACGCGCGTGCACACACACACGCACACACACACACGCGTTCGTACACACATACTCTCTCTCTCACACACAGACACACGTGCGCACAACCACACACACACGCGTGCGCGCACACACACTTACACACGCACGCACGCACACACACACGCACGCACACTCACGCGTGCACACACACACACACACACATGCGCGCACACACCCACATACACGTAAACGCGTGTGAACACATTTGCACGCACACACACACACGCATGCATGCACCCCCGCACACATACACACACACACACACACACGCATGCACGCACCCCCGCACACACACACACACATTCGTGCATGCACACACACACACATACAACACATGCACGCTCACACACACCGCACACACACGTACACACGCACACACACACACACACATGCACCGACACACAAACACACACGCGTGCTTGCTGGTACGCCCACACTCGTGTGCGCACACACACACACGTGCATGCACACACATACGCGTGCGCGCACACAGGTACACACGCACGCGCTCACGCACATTCTCACAGACATAGACACAGACACAGACGTACGCACAAACACACCCACACGCAGACACACACAAACAAGCGCGCGCGTGCGCTCACTTACACATACACACACTTACACACGCACACACACACATACACGCGCCTGCATGCACACCCACACGCGTGCACAGACACACACACACGCACGCATACAGATGGGTGCGTACACTCTCTCTCTTACACACACACGCGCACACGCGCACGCACTCGCTCGTGCGCACACTCTCTCACATACACACGCACGCACGCGTGTGCTTACGCACACACAAATACGCATACGCGCGTACGCAACGACACACACACGCGTGCGCACACACAAGCACACACACACACACACAAACATACGCACGCGCGTGCGAGTACACACGCGAGTGTACATACGCACACGCCAACACACACGCACACGCACACAAACATGCGTGCGCTTGCGCACACACTCACACACACACGTGTGCTCACATATACACACACACGCACGTACACACACACACACACGTGTGCGCACTCACACACATACACACACGCGTGCGCGTGAGCGCATACACACTCACACACGCACGCACGCAGTCACGCATGTATGCACGCACACACACACATAACACCCACGAACACACATGCGCGTGCACACATACACACACGCACACACACATACGCACGTGTGCGCACACTCTCAAACACACACACATGCACATACGGACACAGACACACACACATACACACACGCGCACACACGCGTATGCACACTCACACTCACAAACACACACACGTGTACACAAACACACACACACACACGTGCACACACAAATTCACACAGACACACACACACGTGCACACACAAATTCACACACACACACACGTGCACACACGCATACACACAAACACACACGCACACACACACGTGCGCACATATACACACACACAAGTGCGCCGACACACACATAAACACACACGCGCACATGATTACACATACACACACTCACGTGCGCACACAAACAAACGCGCGTGCGCACACTCTCAAACACACAAGCGCGCCCGCGGACCCAGGCAAACACACACAAACGTGCATGCGCATACTCTCAAATGCACACTCACACACACACACACGCAAACAAATACACGCCCATGCACACACACGCGCGCGTGCCCATATACACGCGCACAAACACGCGCGTGCGCACACGCATACACACGCACACACATACACACGCACGTGCACGCACACACACACACACACACACTCTCTCAAACACACACGCACGCACACTCTCAAACACACACACACACACATACGCACACACACACACACGCGCGCGTGCACACACACTCGCGTTCACATACCCACATGCATGCACACGCACACAGACACACACACACACACACGCGCACACACACACACACGTGCGCACACTCTCTCTCACACACACCCACACGTGCGCACACACAGACACACACAAATACGTGTGCACACACACACGCACACACACATGTAAGAACAGACACACGTACATAAACACATGCGCATGCACAATTACAAGCGTGCATATATACACGCGCACACACACACACACGCGCACACGCGCGCGCGCGTTCTTACACACACACACTCTCTCTCTCTCACAGACACACGTGAACACACCCACACACACACACGCGTGCACGCGCATACACACACACACACACACACGCATGCACGCACTCACGCACACATACACACACACACACGTGCACGTACACACACACGCACACACACAAACATACACAAACACGTGTGCGCTTACACACACACACACGCACACACACACACGTGCGTGCACACGCACACACACGCACACACACGTGCGCCGACACACAAACACACACGCGCACATGCTAGTTCGTACACACTCGTGTGCGCATACACACACACACGTGCACGCACACACATATGCACACACACACACACACACACGTGCACGCACACACATACGCACACACACGCTCACACACATTCTCACAGACACAGACGTACACACACACACACTTACACAAGCACACACATAAACACACGCGCGCGTGCACGCACACCCACGCGCGTGTGCGCACACACGCGCATGCACATACGCACGCGCGCACACTCACACACACGCACACACACGCGTGCGTGTACACACACACACACACTATCTCTCTCTCTCTCTCTCTCTCACACACACACACACACGCACACGCTCGTGCGCACACTCTCTCACATACACACACGCGCGCGTGTACACACGCACATACTCATACGCGCGTACGCAACCACACACACACACGCGTGCGCACACACAAGCACACACACACACAACCATACGAACGCGCGTGTGCATTCACGCCCGCGTGTACATACGCACACGCCAACAAACACGCGCACGCACACAAATATGCGCGCGCTTGCGCACACACTCACACACACACACGTGCGCACATATACACACACACACACACGCACACACACATGTGTGCGCACTCACACACATACACACACGCGTGCGCCTGAGCGCATACACACTCACACATGCACGTACGTAGTCACCCATGTATGCAGGCACACGCACGCACGCACGTACACACACACACGTGCGCACACACATACACACACGCACGCATGCACACACATTCACACAGACACACACGCACACACACACACACACACGCGCGCGCACACACACTCTCAAACATACATACACCCACACTCTTAAAAACACACACGTGCGCGCACACAAACACATACATACACACGCACACACACACAAACACACGCGTGAAAACACACACGCGCGCATGCACATAAACAAGCGCGTGCACACACACACGCACACACATACACATGCACACACACACACACACACATGCGCACACACACATACCCTCTCTCTCTCTCTCTCACACACACACACACACGCTCGTGCACACACTCTCTCTCACACACACACACACACACACGTGCGCAAACATACACACACACGCACACACACATAAACATACGTGCGTGCACAATTACAAGCGTGCATACATACACGCGCGTGCACACACACGCACACACACACACGCGTTCGTACGCACATACTCTCTCTCTCACACACAAACACACCTGCACATAACCACTCACACACGTGTGCGCGCACACGCACTTACAAACGCACGCACGCGCACACATACACGCACGCACACAAACATGCGTGCACACACACACACACACGCACAAACAAACAGGCGCGCGCGCAAGAACACTCGCACGCGCTTGCACTCACACACACACACGCACACACACACACACACACATATGCCGACACACACAAACACACACGAACACACACGCGCGTGTGCTAACACGTACACACACTCAAGCGCACACACATACATGTGCGCGCACACATATACACACGCACACACGCACACACATTCACACAGATACACACGCACGCATACATACACACACACACACACCCATACGTACACACACTCTCAAACACACACACCCACACTCTCAAACACACACACACACACACGTGCGCGCACATTATCACACACATACACGCGCACACTCATACACACGCACACGCGCGTATATTGTCGTGCACGCACACACACACACGCATGCACACACGCACAAATACACACACCCGTGTGCGCATACACACACACACAAACACGTGCGCGCTCACACATACACACACAAGGACACACACACACACACACACACACAAAAAAACAGACGTGCGCATGCTAACACGCACACACACTCGCGTGCGCACACACACACACACGTGCAAGCATACACTCGCGCGTGCGCACACACACATACACACGCACACGCACACGCACGCACACACCCGCACGGACGCACACACACACACACGTGCACACACACACACACACACGTGCACACACACACACACACACAGGCACGCACGCACGCGCCCACCCAAACTTGCGTGAACACACGCACGCACACATAAAAACACACGTGCGCGCTCACACACACACGCACACACACACGTGCGCGCGCACACACAAACACACACACGTGCGCCGACACCCACAAACAAATACACACGCGCGCATGCTTACACACACACACACACTCACGTGCGCGCATACACACACTCACACATGCACACACACACACACTCACACACGCAAACACATTGAAACGCGCGTGCGCACACTCTCAAACACACATACACACACAAACACACGCACACACGCACGCAAACAAACACACACGCGCGTGCAGGCACCCACGCGCGTGCATATATACACACGCACACACACACACACAAACATGCGCGCACATACACACACACACACACGCACGTGCACACACACACACACACACACAAACACACAGGCGCGCGCGTGCACACGAACACACGCACGCGCTTGCACTCACACACACACACACACATACACCGACACACAAAAACACACACAAACACACACGCGCGTGTGCTAACATATACACACACTCACGCGCACACACACCCACACGTGCGCGCACACATACACACACGCACGCACGCACACACATTCACACAGATACACACGCACGCACACATACACACACACACCCACACGCACACACACTCTCAAACACACACACCCACACTCTCAAACACACACACACACGTGCGCGCACATATACACACACATACACACGCACACACACACACACACAAACACACGTGTGAAAACACACACACGCGTGCACACAGACAAGCGCGTGCACACACACACACACACACACACGTGCACATATACACATGCACACACACACACACACATGCACACACTCTCTCTCTCTCTCTCTCATACACACCCACGTGCGCGCACACACACAGACACGCTCGTGCGCACGCTCTCTCACACACACATACACACACGCGTGCGCAAACACATACACGCACACACACGTAAGAACAGACACACGCACATAAACACATGTGCGTGCATAATTACAAGCGTGCATATATACACGCGCACACACACACACACGCACACACACACACACGCACGTTCGTACACACACACACTCTCTCTCTCTCACAGACACACGTGCACACACCCACACACACACACGTGTGTGCGCGCGCACGCATACACACACGCATGCACGCACTCACGCACACGTACACACACACGTGCACGTACACACACACACACACACACACAGACATAAACATACACAAACACGTGTGCGCTCACACACACGCACACACACACACACACACGTGCGTGCACACGCACACACACACACACACACACACGTGCGCCGATACACAAACACACACGCGCGCTTGCTAGTTCGTACACACTCGTGTGCACGCACACACACACACACACGTGCACGCACACACATATGCAAACACACGCTCACACACATTCTCACAGACACAGACGTACACACACACATGCAGACACACACACACACACACTTACACAAGCACACACATAAACACACACGCGCGTGCACGCACACCCACGCGCGTGTGCACACACACGCGCATGCACATACACACGCGTGCACACTCACACGCACGCACACACACGCGTGCGTACACTCTCTCTCTCTCTCTCTCTCTCTCACACACACACGCACACACGCTCGTGCGCACACTCTCTCACATACACACACGCGCGCGTGAACACACGCACATACGCATACGCGCGTACGCAACCACACACACACACGCGTGCGCATACACAAGCACACACACACACACACACAACCATACGCACGCGCGTGTGCATTCACGCCCACGTGTACATACGCACACGCCAACAAACACGCGCACGCACACAAACATGCGCGCGCTTGCGCACACACTCACACACACACGCGCGCACATATACACACACACACACGCACACACACACATGTGCGCGCACTCACACACATACACACACGCGTGCGCCTGAGCGCATACACACTCACACACGCACGCATGTAGTCACCCATGTATGCACGCATGCGCGCACACACATTCATACAGACACACACACACACACACACACACACGCACGCACACACATTCATACAGACACACACACACACACACACACACGCACACACACTCTCAAACACACATACACCCACACTCTCAAAAACACACACATACACACGCACACACACACAAACACGCGCGTAAAAACACACACGCGCGCGTGCACACACAAACGCACACACATACACATGCACACACACACACACATGCACGCACACACACTCTCTCTCTCTCTCTCTCACACACACACACACGCTCGTGCACACACTCTCTCACACACACACACACACACACGTGCGCAAACATACACACACGCACACACACATAAACATACGTGCGTGCATAATTACAAGCGTGCATACATACACGCGTGTGCACACACACACGCACACACACACACACGCGTTCGTACACACATACTCTCTCTCTCACACACAGACACACGTGCGCACAACCACACACACACACGTGCGCGCACACGCACTTACACACGCACGCACACACACACACGCACATGCGCGCGCACACCCACACACACGTAAACGCGTGTGAACACATTTGCACGCACACACACACACGCATGCATGCACCCCCGCACACATACACACACACACACACGCATGCACGCACCCCCGCACACACACACACACACACATTCGTGCATGCACACACACACACACACAACACATGCACGCTCACACACACCGCACACACACGTACACACGCACACACACACACACACACATGCACCGACACACAAACACACACGCGTGCTTGCTGGTACGCCCACACTCGTGTGCGCACACACACACACGTGCATGCACACACATACGCGTGCGCGTACACAGGTTCACACGCACGCGCTCACGCACATTCTCACAGACATAGACACAGACACAGACGTACGCACAAACACACCCACACGCAGACACACACAAACAAGCGCGCGCGTGCGCTCACTTACACATACACACACTTACACACGCACACACACACATACACGCGCCTGCATGCACACCCACACGCGTGCACACACACACACACACGCACGCATACAGACGGGTGCGTACACTCTCTCTCTTACACACACACACGCGCGCACGCACTCGCTCGTGCGCACACTCTCTCACATACACACGCACGCGCGCGTGTGCTTACGCACACACAAATACGCATACGCGCGTACGCAACGACACACACACGCGTGCGCACACACAAGCACACACACACACACACAAACATACACACGCGCGTGCGAGTACACACGCGAGTGTACATACGCACACGCCAACACACACGCACACGCACACAAACATGCGTGCGCTTGCGCACACACTCACACACACACGTGTGCTCACATATACACACACACGCACGTACACACACACACACGTGTGCGCACTCACACACATACACACACGCGTGCGCGTGAGCGCATACACACTCACACACGCACGCACGCAGTCACGCATGTATGCACGCACACACACATAACACCCACGAAAACACATGCGTGTGCACACATACACACACGCACACACACATACGCACGTGTGCGCACACTCTCAAACACACACACATGCACATACGGACACAGACACACACACATACACACACGCGCACACACGCGTATGCACACTCACACTCACAAACACACACACGTGTACACAAACACACACACACACACACACACGTGCACACACAAATTCACACAGACACACACACACACGTGCACACACAAATTCACACACACACACACACGTGCACACACGCATACACACAAACACACACGCACACACACACGTGCACGCAAACACACACACACAAGTGCGCCGACACACACATAAACACACACGCGCACATGATTACACATACACACACTCACGTGCACACACAAACAAACGCGCGTGCGCACACTCTCAAACACACAAGCGCGCCCGCGGACCCAGGCAAACATACACAAACGTGCATGCGCATACTCTCAAATGCACACTCACACACACGCAAACAAATACACGCCCATGCACACACACGCGCGCGTGCACATATACACGCGCACAAACACGCACACACACACGCGCGTGCGCACACGCATACACACGCACACACATACGCACGCGCACGCGCACACACACACACACGAAAATGCACACGCGCTTATACACACACACACACACACACACGCACGCACACACGCCGACACACACACACACACGAACACACACATGCACATGCTAACACATACACACGCTCATGTGCGCACACACATACGCACGTGCACACACACACACACACACACGCACGCGCACATATTCACACAGACACATACGCACACACACACACACACACTCTCAAACACACACGCACGCACACTCTCAAACACACACACAGACATACGCACACACACACACACACACGCGCGCGTGCACACACACTCGCGTTCACATACACACATGCATGCACACGCACACAGACACACACACACACACACACACACGCACACACACATACACGTGCGCACACTCTCTCTCACACACACCCACACGTGCGCACACACAGACACACACAAATACGTGTGCACACACACACACACAAGCACACACGCGCACATACACCCATTCGTGCGCACAATCTCTCACACACACATACACACACGCGTGCGCGCACACACACAAACATGCACACAAACACACATAAACACATGCGTGCATATACACACACACGCACACAAACACACACACACGCGCGTTCGCACACACTCTCTCTCTTTCTCACTCACACACACACACGTGCGCACACCTACACACACACACGCGTGCGCGCGCACACACTTACACACGCAAGCACACACACACACACGCATGCACAGACACGAGTGCGCAGACACACACACACACGTGCACGCGCACACTCAAGCACACGCACACACGCGTGAGCACGAGCGTGCACGCACACGCACATACGCGTGCACGAACACGCACGCACGCGTGCACAGACGCACACACGCGCACACACATACACACCCGTGCGCGCACACACGCGCACACACATACACACACAAACACGTGCACCGACAATCACACACACAAACACACACGTGCGCGTGCTAACACGCACACACTCGCGTGCACACACACACACACACACGTGCGCGCGCAGACATAGACACGCACGCACGCGCACGGACGTACACACAAACACACACACACAGACACACACAAACACGTGCGCGCGCATTCACACACAGACACACACAAACAGGCGATTGCGTGTGTGCCCACATACAAACATGCGAGCGCGCACCCGCGCACACCCACAAACACACGTGCCCGCTCACACACACACACACACACACGCACGCTTACACATACACACACTCACATGCACACACACACACACACACACGCAAATCAAAACAAACGCGCGTGCGCACACTCTCAAACATACTAACACACGCACGGACACTCACACTCACACACACACACATATATAAACGCGCGCGCGCTCGGGTGCGCACCCACACACACGCGTGCCCGTACACACACACTCACGCACTCACGCAGGCACGCACTCACGCAGGCGCGCACACTAACACACAGGTGCATGCACGCGCACACACACACAAACACACACGCACGCGCGCACGCACTAACACACACACACACGGGCGCACAAACACACACACACACACATGCACGCACGCAACGACTCACGCACGCATGCATGTTTGTAGACACACACACTCACAAATACACGCACACTTGCGCGCACACTCACAAACTCACACATGTGCGTGTCCCCATACAAACACACACGCACACAAGTGTGCAGACACACACGTGCGTGCGCTCGTACGCACACACATGTGCGCTCACACACACAAACACACACACGCATGGGCACACACACAAACACACAACCACACAGACGCACGCACGCAGGCACGCACACACACACACGCACATGCAAGCACAAACACGCGCGCGCGCGTGCGCATTCGCACCTACGTGTGCACATACACACAAAAACACATGCGTGTGCACATAAGTACACACACTTACATGCGCACACACACACACACACTCACACACACACACACGTGCGCACACACACAAACTCTCTCACACACACATGTGCGCGCGCAAACACACACACACGTGCACACGCACACACACACACACACACACACTCAGAAACACACACAAGCGAGCACACTCGTGCGCGCACCTACACACACACACGCACACACACACACACGCGTGCACATACGCACGCTCACCAACACACATACACGCACACACACACGTGCGCGCACATGCACACTCACACACGCGTGCACACACCCACACAGACACAAACACGCGCGTATGCGTGCGCATACACACACACACACGTGCGCGTACGCACCCACAGGTAAACACACACACGCGTGCGCGCGTGTGCGCACGCACACCCACGTGCGCACATACACACAAAAACACACGTGCACACACACACTCAAGCTTACGTGCGCACACAGACATACACGTGCACACACACACACACACACAAACACGTGCGCGCACACACACACACACACACGTGCACCCGCACACACACACACACATCCATACGCACACACACACACACAAGGGCGCACACGCGTGGACACACCTATAAACACACACGCGTGCACACACACAGATACGCACACGTACACCCACCCACACACGTGCGCAGATATACACACAATCACAAACGCCCACGCCCATGCATACACACACGCGCGTGTGCTCACACACACACACACGTGTGCATAAACACACACACACGCAAGAAAGCACCCTCCCACGCATGCGCGCTCGCACGCACGTACACATGTGTGCAGACACACACACAAACTCACACACGTGCGCTTGTAAACACACACACGTGCGCACTTACACACAAAAACACTCACGCGTGCATACACACACTCACACACACACATGCGTGCACACACGTACATATACACACACACACGTGCGCACACACACACATACACACACTCGTGCATGCACACACACACCCTCACACACACAACCACACGCACACACACGCACACAAGCGCGCACACGCGTGGACACACCTATAAACACACACGCGTGCACACACACAGATACGCACACGTACACACACCCACACACGTGCGCAGTTATACACACAAACAGAAACGCCCACGCCCATGCATACATACACACGCGTGTGCTCACACACACACGTGTGCATAAACACACACACACACGCATGAAAGCACCCTCCCACGCATGCGCGCTCGCCCGCACGTACACATGTGTGCAGACACACACACAAACTCACACGCGTGCGCTCGTACACACACACACACGTGCGCACTTACACACAAAAACACTCGCGCGTGCATACACACACTCACACACACACACACACACGCGTGCACACACATACATACACATACACACGTGCGCACACACACATACACACACTCGTGCGTGCACACACACCCACACACACCCACACACACATACACACACACAAGCGCGCACACGCGTGCACGCACATACACACACACACGCATGCGCACACACACACGTTCACCACCACACAGATACGCACACACACACACACACACGTGCGCGCACACGCACACTCATAAACGTGAGCGCATACAGACACACACGAACACGCGGACACGCGTGCGCATACACACACACACGTACGCGCATGCACCCACATGCATGCACACGCACGCGCACGCACGTGCGCACATACACACAAAAACAGACGCATGCGCAAACACACACACTTACGTGCGCACACTCACACACACACATGTGCACACACATACACACACATACACGTGTGCGCGCACACACACACAGAAACACACACAAGCGAGCATACGCGTGTACGCACCTACACACACGCGCGTGCACACATACACACACGCGTGCACACACGCATGCACACACGCATGTAACACCCCACTTTACCCCGTATGCGTGATATAATAAATATATAGAAACAATTCATGAAATTCATCAGAGTTCTCCAACACAATGGGATATCACACTAAGTCACTTCATTTCATTAAAATAATCAATATTATTTAGTTTTCAAGTAAGCAGCGGAATACAAATCAATTCTCCAATATAATTCTCCTCGACACGAGGTCATACAGCATAAGTCCAATAAATGAAGATACGTAACAATAAACAAATAAAGTAGTCAAATAACAACGTAATCCCGTCATCCCATGTTACGTATCAGAGAGACTCCTAAGACTCGATCAAATAGTAACACACTCCAAACACTACTCAGGTACCTGGTCACCTGTACTCCCAAGAGAGCACAGACACAACAAAAAGGGGTGAGAACTACATTCAATAAATAAACGGTGAAATGCACATGCTAAGGAGTAGTTACACACCACACATAAAATAAGCACAATTAACGCACATACACGTGCCACCTCAATCACTTGGCATTCATAGCCCACATTCAATTACAATAATGCAATGTGACACACTGACTCGACACAATGCATGTGGTACCAACACAATCTCATACGGTTCACACTAGAACCCGATTCCCGTCGGAATCCGGATAAGTCGTATATGCGTTCCTCTGAACTACAACTTATCTCCACAACAACTTTCACAATGAAGTCCGGATGAAACTAGGCACCCATCATAGATTCCCACCTAGCCATCTCCACAAGACACATGATATGAAATGCATGTCAACACAATTATGCAATGTAATATATCATGCATAATTCACGATCAATCTTGATCCACACGAGCCATCCGCTCACCATAATCCTCTCGGGAATTACCACACTCACACAAGATTGTCCACATTCGACCATCTTGGCCCACATCTATCGAAACACCAAGACATCATTGAACCAGAACATGATTCGTTACTAAAACATATACACAGTTGACTTCTCAAACATAATTAGATATAAAATATTGGGAAAAAAATTCCATTATCTATCTTATGTTATAGCTTTGTTCATTAGCTTTCCAACACTTCAAACGGGGATCAAAACGGGCTTACGGATCCAAAGTCACGTCCAAAACAATTTCGACCGAAAACATGAACATCCGTGACGAACAGAAAGACGCTGTTACGCTCCGGAACTGGTGTTCACTCAATTATTCTTGCGAATCACTTACTCAAAGCACCCAAAACATCACTAAAATATTCATAAGGTTATACGACAATAACGATACAACTTCTATGGTTTATTATGCTCATCTGGCAACATTTGTAACACATAAAACACTATTTCCTGCAATTGCCCTGAGTACTTCAGAGTTACTCACATTTGAATATTCCTATTCCTATAGGGTCAAACATATCACAATTTTTCCTTCAATTACACTCTACGACATTAAAATTACTCACTATCTAATATTTAATCCTTCAGGGTCAGACATATAACAATGTCAAGGTTTTGGCCACGAAGGTTCAATTTCCCATAAGCTTTTCCTATATTAATATTCAACGATACATATTGTTTGGCCATTTGGTCATAACCTCAGATTCTTACGGTTACCTCCCTATTTCCCACAATTAACCCAAATCCCGAAACCTTAGGGAAACCTTAGAGTATCGTATATAACACATTCATTCTTACATAGAAAAACATCGTCTCTAACATTTATCGATTAACGGAAATTATACCTATGAATCAATTCCCTACATGAATCTGATCATACCCACGGTTATAGAATTGAACCCCACCCTTACATCACCACAACATACTGAAAGGTATACATAGAAAACTATGAAAAGCAATACTACCCATACAATAATCATTCAAGAACAGCAACAATTTTATGGAATTTATCATGCTACGAAAATTAGATCAAGAATCCTCAAGAATACATAATTCCTATGAGAGAAAGGACCTCTCACTACCCTCTCATGTTAATTAATCCATATTGAAATCCATTCTCCCCCCTTACCTCGATTAATTGCTCAATCGTTGAAGAATCTTGAAGGATTGACAGCCCTAGCCTCCTTCTCTTCCTCCTTGTTCTTCTTCTCACTTTTTCTCCCAAAACCTTTCTCTAACCGTTTATCGTGTTCTAATTCTCTTTCCCCAAAAAACTTCTCTATTTCCTTTAATCCCTTATTTCTTATTTTATTATTTAAATCCTATAATAATAATAATAATAATAATAATAATAATAATAATAATAATAATAATAATAATAATAATAATAATAATATTATTATTATTCTCCCACTAATAATAATATTCATACTAATAGTAATAATATGAATAATAATAATATTCCACCAAATAATATTATTAATACGAATAATAATAATAATAATAATAATAATAATAATAATAATCTCATTAACATTATTATTAATAATAGTGAGAATAATATTAATCACTATAATGCTCTCGATATCATAATTAACTTACTCCTTTATCTAGGTCCACAGTACCCCAACTAAGGTCACCTTTCTCCCTTACTCCTAACCTCATACCCTTAATTAAGGACAACACACAACTACACATCACAAAAAATACCAAAGCGACTGAATAATTTAAATGGGGTGTTACAACGCACGCTCACCAACACACATATACGCACACGCACACACACACACACACACACACACACGTGCGCGCACACACACTCACACACACACAAAGACACGAACATGCGCACATGCGTGCCCACACACACAGAGACACGTGCGCGCATGCACCCACACGTAAACACACAAGCGGGCACGTGCGCACGCACACCCACGTGCGCACATACACAAAAAAACACACGCGCACGCACACACTCAAGCTTACGTGGGTACACACACATACACGTGCATACACACACACACACACATAAACACGTGCGCACACACACACGCACACAAACACACACAAGCGCGCACACGCGTGGACTCACCTATAAACACACGCGCGTGCACACACAGAGATATACACACACACACCCACACACGTGCGCAGATATACACACAAACACAAAGGCGCACGCGCAGGCACACACACACGCGTGTGCTCACGCACACCCACACACACACGTGCATAAACACACACACACACACGCACACAAGCACCCTCCCACGCATGCACGCTCACACACACGTACCCACGTGTGCAGACACACACACAAACACACACACATGCGCTCGTACACACACACGTGCGCACATACACACAAAAACACACGCGCGCACACCCCCCCCCCCCCCCACACACACACACATTTACGTGCGTGCACATACACACACACACACATACACACACACATACGTGCGCACACAGACACACACACACACACACGTGCGTGCACACATACCCACACACACACACACAAAAATATACACAAGCGCGCACACGCGTGCATACACATACATACACACACACACACACGTGTGCGCGCATGCACACACACACACATGCGCGTGCATACACGTACACACGCACGCACGCTCACCAGCACACAGATACGCACACGCACACACGTGCGCGCAGACACACACTCACACACGTGAGCACACACACACACACACACACACACACACACACACACAAACACGAACACGCGTGCACGCGTGGGCACACACACGTGCGCGCATGCACCCACACGCACAAACACATAGGCGCGCGCGTGCGCTTGCTCACCCACGTGCACACATTCACACAAAAACACACGCCCGCGCACACACACTCTCACTTACGTGCGCACACACACTTACACGTGCACACACAAACATACACACAAACACGTGCGCGCCCACACACACACACGTGCACACACACACACACACACACAAACACACACAAGTGCGCACACGCGTGGATACACCTACAAACACACGCGTGTGCACACACAGACACGCACGCACACACACGCACACACGCGCAAGCACACACACACGCGCGTACACACACGCACGCACACTCACCAACACAAAGATACACACACACACACACACACACACGTGCGCTCACACACACAAACACGAACACGCGCGCATTCATGCCCATCCACAAACGCATACACGTGCGCGCATGCACCCACGCGCACACACATACAAGCACGCGCGCATGCGCACGTACACCCACGTGCGCACATACACACAAAAACACACGCGCGCACACACTCACACTTATGTGTGCACACACGTACACACACAAACACGTGCACGTACACACACATGTGCACACGCACACACACACACACACAAACACACACAAGCGTGGATACACCTACAAACATACGCGCGTGCACACACTGACACGCACACACACACGCACACACACACACGCGCGCATGCACACACATGCACACACACACACACACGCGCGCGCATGCGCATACTCTCTCTCTCTCTCACACACACATACACACATACACGCGCGCGCTTGGGTGCGCACCCACATACACGTGCGCACGCACACGCACCTGTGCGGCACACACAAACACACATGCACACGCGCACGCACGCACAAATACACACACACACACGCACGCACCCACTCACGCACGCACTTGCTTAGACACACACACACACACACACACACAGATACACGCGCGCGTGCGAGCGTGTACACACCCATACTCACGTGCGCGTCCCCACACAAACACACACGCACACATGTGCGCAAACACACACACGCGCGCGCGAACGTGCGCTCGAACACACACACAAACACACGTGCGCAAACACGGACACACATACACACGCACGCGTGTGCGCACGTCCACGCTTGTGCACACACACACACACGCGCACACACGCCTGCACGCACTCCCTCACACACACGCGTGTGCACACACACACATACACACTCACGCACGCACGTACACAAACAAACAGACACGCACACACAAACCCACACACGCGCGCGCAAACACACACACAAACACGCACGTATGCACATACACACAAACATACGCGTGCACACACACACACACACACATGCACACGCGTGCACACACACACACACGCACACATACACGCGCTTGCGCGCATACACACCCACACCCACGTGCGCGCCCCCACAAAAACACACACGTGCGCGCGTGTGCATACAAGCACAGGTACGCGTGGGCACACACACACAAAACACACAAACGCACGCACGTACACACACACACCCACACACACACACACACACACGTGTGCACACACCCTCACGAGTGCACATACTCGCACACGTGTGCGCACACACACACACACACACACGCACATACACGCACGCGTATGCACACACACACACACATGCGCACACAAAAACAAACAAGCGCGCGCAGGCGTGCTCTCACACATACACACACACACACACGCACGCACACACGCACACACACACATGCCCATGCAGGCACACACACACTTATGCTCGCACACACGCATATCACACACACACACACACACACATGCACGCACGCACACACACGCACATACACGTACGCACGCGCACACACTCATATACACATATATGCACACACACACACACACAAGCACACACATACACACACACACACGCACGAGCACACACGCACGTACACACACAAGCACACACACACACTCACGCTCGCACACACACACACACACACGCGCGCGCGCGCGCGCACCCGCATACACACATGCGCGCTTGCACTCACACGCACACGCACACACACTCACACACACACATGTGTACACACGCGTGCACACACACACACACGCACACGCACAAACACACACGCGCACGTGCGTAAACTCTCTCACACACACACAGACAAACAAACACGTGCGCGCACATACACACTCACACACGTGAGCGCACACACACACACACACAGACAAGAACACGCGCGCACGCGTGCACATACACACACCAACACATCGATACGCACACACACAAACACACAGGTGCGCGTCCCCGCTCACACACACACATGCGTGCGCAAACACACACACACACACGTGCGCGCACACACATACACACGCCCGCACCCACCCACGCTCGCACACACGTGAGCGGATATACACACATACACGCGTGCGCGTACACACACAGAAGTGGGCTCCCCCACACAAACACACACACGCGCGCACGTGCATTTACACGCATAGACACACGTGGACACACCCACACACACAAACACACAGACACACACAAATACACACACGCGCGTGCATACAAATACATGCTTGCACACACACACACACACACACACACAAACTCGCGCGCATGTGCACACTCTTTCTCACACACACACACACACACACATGCGCAGACGCGCACACAAACCCACACACACACATGCGCGCATACTGACACACACACACACACACGCACGCATGCACGCGCACACCTTTACACACGCATAGACACACGTGTCCACACGCCCGCACTCACAAATGCACACACACACACACACACGCAGGCACACACACATTAACACACACACACACATGCACACACACACGCACACACACACACACCCACAAACACAGACGCGCGCGTTCGCACACTCTCTTTCACACACACACACACATACACGTGCGTGCATATACCCACACACACACACACACACAC
>CAWUDS030001340.1:202500-210000 GCA_963859935.3 Lathyrus sativus | reverse complement strand
CACACACACACACACACGCACGCACACACACACACACATGCATACATACACGTCCATGCACATACACATACACGCACGTGCACACACACGCCTGCGCGCACTTTCTCTCTCTCTCTCTCTCACACGCACGCACGTACGTACACACACTCAGAAACACATACACACGCACACACACACACACACACACAAACCCACAAACAAACACACACGCGCGCACACACACGCACGCACACAAACAGACACATACGCACACGCGCGTGCACACACACACACACACACGGCCACACATACACACACACACATACACACGCACGCACATACACCTTGCGTACACACACACACACACACACACTCTCTCTCTCTCTCTCTCTCTCTCTCTCTCTCTCTCTCTCGAACACACAAACACACAAACAAAGGAGCGCGCGTGTGCGTAGTCACACGCACACCCACACACACGTGCACACACACACACAGACACAAGCGCGCATGCAAACACACACACACACACACGCGCGCGTGCACGCGTGCATACACACACGTACACAGGCACACACGCACGCTCACATTAATACACACACACACACGCACACACACACACACGCACCCCCCCCACACACACACGCGCGCGTTCGCGCTCTCTTTCACACACACACACACACACACACACACTTGCGCGCATACACGCACACACACACACACGCACACACACACACACACATACACACGCACACGCATGCATATACCCACACGCATGCGTACACTCTCTCTCTCTCTCTCACACACACACACACACATACACAGGCACACACATACGCACGCGCACACACACATACTCACACAAACACATACACACGCACACACACATACACGCACGCAGGCACGGACGCACATACTCACACACACACACGCATGCATACACAAACGTGCGTGCACACACACAAACACACACACACACACACAAAGAAATGCACGTGCGAACACTCTCTCTCCCTCTCACGCACACACACACACACACCCATGCGTGCACATACACACACACACACACGCACACACACACACACACACGCATTCATACACACACCCACAAACACACACACACATACACACGCACGTGCACCCGCACACCTACGCGCACACGTACACTTAAACACACATACACACACACAAACACACACTCACACACTCACACACACACGCAGGCACGCACGCGCGCACGTACGCACGTAAATACACGCAGACATAAACACACGCACGCATGCACGCATGCACGCACACACACGTGCATGCACATACACACACACGTTCCCGCACACAAACAAACACAAACACGCGCGCGTGCACACGCATACACTAGTGCACACACAAACACATACATACGCACGTACACTCACACACACACACACACGCACACACACTCAAACAAACACACACACACGCGTGCGCACACTATCTGTCTCTCTCTCACACACACATACACACGTGCGCGCACACACACACACACACAAGCGCACGTGCATGCTCGCGCGCATACACTCACACTCGTGCGCACACTCACATAAACACACGCGCGCACGCACGCACGTGTACACACACACATGCGCACACACACACACAAACAAACATGCGTGCACACACGCATACACACACGTGAGCACGCACACACGCACGCGTGTGAACCCACACACACACACACACTCTCTCTCTCTCTCTCTCTCTCTCTCTCTCTCTCTCACACACACACACACACAACAAACACGTGCGCGCACACACACACACATGCGCACACACGCACACACACAAACACGAACAGACACACACGCACACGCACACGGACGAACACGCACACACACACAAACACACGCGCGCGTACATACACACACACACATACACATACATACACGCACACACACGCACACATTCATACACACACGCACACACATACACCCATGCGCACACACACACTCTCTCTCTCACACACAAACACACACACGTGCGCACTTACACACACAAACACACACACGTGCGCGCACACATATGCACACACACACAAGCGCGTGCACGTGCGCACACACTTATACACATACACACACATGCACACTTACACACACACACACGCACTCCCACACATTCGCAAGCACTTACGCACCCGCATACACACACACACATGTGCATACACACACACACACATACACACACACACGTGCACACACACACACACACACAGACACACACACACACACACGCAGGCACGCACACGGGCACGTACGCACGCAAATACACTCACACACAAACACACACTCACACACACACACACACGCGCACGTACACGCACGTGCACACACATACATAACACACGTGCGCGCGCACACACATAGAGAAATGCGCGTGCACGTGCTTCACCCACATAGACACGCACGCGTGCGCATGCACATACACACCCGCGTGCACACACACACACGCGCACACCCACACGCACGCACACGCACCCAAACACACGCCCGCGTACATACGCACATACACGCACACAGACATACACACACACACACACACACACACATACACGCAAACACAGACACGCGCGGGCACATATACGCACACACATGCACACACACACATGCACACACACACATACACCTGGGCGCGCATACACACACACACACACACACACACACACACACACACTCTCTCACACACACACACACACAGACACACACGTGCACACTTACACACACAAACACACACACGTGTGCACACACATACATACACACACACACACACAAGCGCGTGCATGTGCACACACACATACATACATACACACGCGTGCGCGCTTATACAAACACAGGCGCGCGCGCGCATGTGCGCATACACGTGCTCACACACACAGACACACACACACACGCGCGCACGCACGTACACACACACACACAGAAACACACACACGCGCACACACAAACAAACACGCACGCGTACGCAAGCATGCACACACGGACACACGCACGCAAGCACACACACGCAAACACACACACACACAAGTGCGCACTCTCTCTCTCTCACACACACAAACATGTGCACACACACACGTACATACATGCACACACGCACACATGGACACACGCACACGCATGCAAGCACACACACATACACACGCACGTGCGCCCGCACACACACACACACACATGCACACACACGCACGCACACACACACGCACACACACACACACACACACACACATATACACGCGCGTGCACATACACATACACGCATGCGCACACACACGCCTGCGCACACTCTCTCTCTCTCTCTCTCTCACACACACACACACGCACACACGCACGTACACACACTCCGAAACACATACACATGCACACACACACACACACACACACACGCACACACAAACGCGCGTGCACACACACACACACACACACAAACCCACAAACAAACACACACGCACATACACAAACGCACACATACGCACATGCGCGTGCACATACACACACACGCACGCCCACACATACACACACATACGCACGCACACACATACACCGTTGCGTACACACACACACACACTCTCTCTCTCGCACACACAAACAAACGTGCGCGCGTGTGCGTACTCACACGCACACCCACACAAACGTGCACACACACACAGACACAAGCCCGCGCTAGCACACACGCACACACGCGTGCGTACACATGCGCAGGCACGCAGGCACACATTAACACACACACACACACGCACACACACGCACACGCACACACACACCCCCCCCCCCCCACACACACACGCGTTCGCACTCTCTTTCACACACAAACACACGTGCGCGCATACTCCTACACACACAGACACACACACATACACGCGTACACACGCACACGCATGCATATACCCACACGCATGCGTACACACACACACTCTCTCTCACACACACACACGTGCGCGTGCACACCCGCACACACAAACATGCAGGCACGCACGCACAGATTCACACACACACGCATGTATACACACACACACACACGTACACACACACACGTACACACACACACGCACACACACACACACACCCACACACACACACACACATACATACGCACGTGCACCCACACACCCACGCGCACACGTACACTCAAACACACATACACACACACACATACACGTGCACGCACACATATACACACACGCACACACACACACGCAGGCACGCAAACACACAAACACACGCGCGCGCCTGCGCAAACATACACACACGCGTGCACATACACACACACACACACACACACACACACACGTACACACGCACGCGCGCAAACACACAGAAACACACACAAACGAGCATGCACATACACACACACACACACACGCACACAGACACATGCGCATACTTACTCACACACACACACATGCACGTGTGTACACGCACACAAACGTGCGCGCGCACACACACACAAACGCACACATACAAAAACACACAAACACACGCGCGTGCACACGCAAACGTGCCCACATACACACAGACATGTGCACACACACACACACGTGCGCACACACACACCCACGTACGCACAAACACACAAGGGCGTGCGTGCGTGCGAACACATATAACCACACACACGTGCGCGTCCACACACACACACGCAGGCACGCACGCACGCACGCGCGCATTTACACACACAAGCATGCACACATACACACACGCGCACACACACGTGCGTGCACACACGCACACACACACACACGCACACACGCACACACACACGTGCGCGCACATACACTCACACACATACACGCACACACACACATACGCACGTGCACATACACACACACATACACCTGTGCGCACACACACACACACACACTCTCTCTCACACAAACACACACACACACACACACACGTGCACACTTACACACAAACACACACACACGTGCGCGCACACATAAACACACACATACACACATACACACATGTGCGCGCTTACACAGACGCACGCGCGTGCGCATGTACGCACACACGTGCGCACGCACACATACACACACCCGCGCACGCACGTACACACATACAGAAACACACACACACACACACACACACACACACACACACACACACACACGCACGCACGCATACGCAAGCCCGCACGCATGGTCACACTCACGCACGCAAACACGCACACGCAAACACACACACACACAAGTGCGCACTCTCTCTCTCTCTCTCACACACACAAAAACACGTGCGCGCATACACGTACACACATGCACATACGCTCACATGGACACACACGCACGCACACAAGCACACACACACACACACACACATACGTGCGCCCACACACAGACACACACACACACACACGTGCACACACACGTACACACACACACACACACACACACACACGCACACATACACGCGTGTGCACATACACATACACGCACGCGCACAAACACGTCTGCGCGCACTTTCTCTCTCTCTCACACACACACACACACGTACACACACTCAGAAACACATACACATGCACACACACACACACGCACACACAAACGCGTGTGCACACACACACAAACCCACACCAAACACAGAAACGCACACATACGCACAAGCGCGTGCACATACACACACATGCACGCCCACACATACACACACACACATACGCACGCACACACATACACTTGTGTGTACACACACACACACTCTCTCTCTCTCTCTCTCTGTCTCTCTCTCTCGCACACACAAACACACATGCGCGCGTGTGCGTACTCACACGCACACCCACACACACATGCACACACACACACAGACACAAGCCCCCGCGTGCACACACACACACACGCGCGTGCGTACATATAAACATGCACGCAGACACGCACGCACGCACACATTAATACACACACACGCACGCACCCACGCACACACACACACCCCTCCCCAACACACACACACACACACACACGCGCGTTCGCACTCTCTTTCACACACACACACACACACGTGCGCGCATACACCTACACACACACACACAGACACACACACACACGCACACACACACACACACACACACGTGCGCACTTACACACACACACACACACACACACAAACAAGCGCGTGCACGTGCACACACACACATACACACATACGCACGCGTGCGCGCTTACACAGACACACACGTACGCGCGCATGTACCCTCACACGTGCGCACACACACAGACACACACACACGCACGCACGTACACACACACACACACACACACAGAAACACACACACACGCACACACACACAAACACGCACGCGTACGCAAGCACACACGCACGGACACACACACGCACGCAAGCACACACACACAAACACACACACACACACACACAAGTGCGCACTCTCTCTCTCACACACAAAAACACGTGCGCACACACACGTACACACATGCACACACACAAGTGCGCACTCTCTCTCTCACACACACAAACACGTGCGCACACACACGTACACACATGCACACACGCACACATGGACACACGCAGACGCACGCAAGCACAAACACACACACGCACGTGGGCCCGCGCACAGACACACACACACGCACGCACACACACACGCACATATACACGCGCGTGCACATACACATACACGCACGCGCACATACACGCTTGCGCGCACTTTCTCTCTCACACACGAACACACACACGCACGCACGTACACACACTCAGAAACACATACACATGCGCACACACAGACACACACAAACGCGCGTGCACACATGCACACACACACAAACCCACAAACAAACACACACGCACACACACTAACACACACATACGCACACGTGCGTGCACACACACACACACACGCATGCCCCCCCCCCACACACATACGCACCTGTGCGTACACACACACACACACACACTTTCTCTCTCTCTCTCTCTCTCTCTCTCTCACACACACACACACACACACACACACACACACACACATACAAATGTGCGCGCCCGCGTGCGTACTCACACGCACACCCACACACACACACAGACACAAGTGCGTGCGTGCACACACGCACACACGTGTGCATACACACACACACACGCAGGCACGCACATATTAACACACACACACACACACACACACACGCACCCCCCCCCCCACACACACACATGCGTTCGCACTCTCTTTCACACACACACACATGCGCGCATACTCCTACACACACGCGCGCGCACACACAGACACACACACACACACACACACACACAAACACACACACAGGTATGCATATACCCACATGCATGCGTACACACACTCTCTCTCACACACACACACACATACATGCAGGCACGCACGCACGCACATGTTCACACACACACGCATGCACACATACACACACACACACACGTGCGTGCACACACACAAACCCACACACACACACACAAATGCACGTCCGCGCACACACTCTCTCTCTCTCAAGCGCACACACAAACATACACGTGCGCGCGCACACACACACACCCA
>CAWUDS030001340.1:192500-195000 GCA_963859935.3 Lathyrus sativus | reverse complement strand
CACACGTGCACACACGCACATACACACACGCGCGCACGCACGTACACACATACAGAAACACACACACACACACGCACACACACACGCACGCATACGCAAGCCCGCACGCACGGTCACACTCACGCACGCAAACACGCACACACAAACACACACACACACACAAGTGCGCACACTCTCTCTCACACACACAAAAACACGTGCGCGCACACACGTAAACACATGCACACACGCTCAAATGGACACACACACACGCACGCAAGCGCACACACACACAGGTACGTTCGCCCGCACACAGTCACACACAGACACACGTGCACACACACGTACACACACACACGCACACACACACACGCACACATACACGCGTGTGCACATACACATACACGCACGCGCACAAACACGTCTGTGCTCACTTTCTCTCTCTCTCTCACACACACACACGCACGCACGTACACACACTCAGAAACACATACACATGCACACACACACACACACACACACACAAACCCACACCAAACACACACGCACACACAGAAACGCACATATACGCACACGCGCGTGCACATACACACACACACGCACGCCCACACACACACACAGACATACGCACGCATACACATACACTTGTGCGTACACACACACACACACACACACACACTCTCTCTCTCTCTCGGACACACAAAAACACATGCGCGCGCGTGTGCGTACTCACACGCACACCCGCACACACACACAGAACCAAGCGTGCGCATGCACACACACACAAGTGCGCACTCTCTCTCACACACAAACAAACACGGGCGCACACACACGTACACACAAGCACACACGCACACACGCACACATGGACACACAAACACGCGCACGTGCGCCCGCACACAGACACACACACACACGCACGCACACACACGCATGCACACACGCACACGCACATATACACGCGCGTGCACATACACATACACGCACGCGCACACACACGCCTGCGCGCACTTTCTCTCTCACACACGCACACACAAATGCGCATGCGCACACACACACACACACACAAACCCACACCAAATACACACAAACACACACATACGCACACGCGCGTGCACATTCACACACACGCACGCCCACACATACACACACACACATATGCACGCACACACATACACCTGTGCATACACACTCTCTCTCTATCTCTCTCGCACACACAAACCCACATGTGCGCGCGTATGCGTACTCACACGCACACCCACACACACGTGCACACACACAGACACAAGTGCGCGCGTGCACACACACACACACACACACGTGCGTACACACATGCAGGCAGGCAGGCACGCACGCACACATTAACACACACACACGCACACACACACACGCACACACACACACCCCCCTCACACACACACGCGCGTTCACACTCTCTTTCACACACACACACACACACACACACACGTGCGCGCATACACCTACACACACACACACGCATACACAGACACACACAGACACACACACACACACATACACACATACACACGCACACGTATGCATATACCCACACGCATGCGTACGCACTCTCTCTCTCTCTCACTCACACACACGTGCACATGCACACACACACACGCAGGCACGCACGCACACACACATTCACACACACATGCATGCACACATACACACACGCGCACACACACGTGCGTGCACACACACACACACACACACACACACAATGCACGTGCGTACACACTCCCTCTCTCACGCGCGCACACACACTTGCACGCACACATACACACACCCATGCGTGCACATACACACACACACGCACAGACACACACACATACACACGCACGTGCACCCACATACCCACGCGCACACGTACACTCAAACACACATACACACACACACACACACACACGCACACACACGCAGGGAAACACACGCGCGCGCGCCTGCGCACACAGACACACACGCGTGCGCATGCACACACACACACACGTACGCATGCACTAACGCACGCACGCGCGCAAACACACAGACACACATACACAAACGCGCGTGCACACACACACACACACATGCACATTCTTTCTCTCACACACACACGCACATGTGTATACACACAAAAACGTGCGCACACACACACACACACACAAACGCACACATACAAAAACGCACAAACACACGCGCGTGCACACGCAAACGTGCCCACACACACACAAAGACAAACGCGCACACACACACACACATGTGCACACACACACACACACACATACACACACACACGTGCGCACACACACACATACACACACGTGCGCACACACACACACACACGCACACACGTACACACACACGTACACACACGTGCGCGCACATACACACACACATACACGCACACACACACACACACACGCGCGTGCACATACACACACACACACATACACCTGTGCGCGCACACACACACACACACTCTCACAAACACACACATACACACACGCGTGCGCACTTACACACA
>CAWUDS030001340.1:185000-190000 GCA_963859935.3 Lathyrus sativus | reverse complement strand
ACACACACACACACACACTCTCTCTCTCGCACACACAAAAACACATGCGCGTGCGTGTGCGTACTCACACGCACACCCCCCCCCCCCCCCCTCCACACACACACACAGAACCAAGCGTGCGCGTGCCCACACACACACGCGTGCGTACACATACACACGCACGCAGGCACGCACACCTCCCCTCCACACGCACACGCGTTTGCACTCTCTTTCACACACACACACACCCGTGCGCGCATACACCTACACACATACACAGACACACACAGACACACAAACACGCGCACACACACACACACACGCACGTGCGCACTTACACACACGTGCTTGCACATACACACACACACATAAGCGCATGCACGTGCACACACACATAAACACATACACAGACACACACGCGCGCGCGCATGTACGCACACACGTGCGCACACACACAGACACACACACACGCACACATGTGCACACACACACACAGAAACACACACATACGCACACGCACACACAAACACGCACGCGTACGCAAGCACGTACGAACGGACACACACACGCACGCAAGCATACACACGCAAGCATACACACGCAAAAACACACACACAAGTGCGCACTCTCTCTCACACACACACAAACACGTGCGCACACACACGTACACGCATGCACACATGCACACACGCACACATGGACACACACACACACGCGCACGTGCACCCGCACACAGACACACACACACGCACGCACACACACGCACGCACACACGCACACACACATATACACGCGCGTGCACATACACATACACGCACGCGCACACACACGCCTGCGCGCACTTTCTCTCTCACACACGCACACACACGCACACACAAATGCGCATGCGCACACACACACACACAAACCCACACCAAACACACACAAACACACACATACGCACACGCGCGTGCACATTCACACACACGCACGCCCATACATACACACACACACATACACACGCACACACATACACCTGTGCGTACACTCTCTCTCTCTCTCTCTCGCGCACACACAAACCCACATGTGCACGCGTGTGCGTACTCACACGCACACCCACACACACGTGCACACACACACACAGACACAAGTGCGCGCGTGCACACACACACATGTGCGTACACACATGCAGGCACGCACGCACGCACGCACACATTAACACACACACACGCACACACACGCACGCACACCCCCCCCCCCCTCACACACACGCGCGTTCGCACTCTCTTTCACACACACACACACACACACGTGCGCGCATACACCTACACACACACACGCACACACAGACACACACACACATACACACATACACACGCACACGTATGCATATACCCACACGCATGCGTACACACTCTCTTTCTCTCACTCACACACACACGTGCACCTGCACACACACACACGCACGCACGCACGCATACATTCACACACACATGCATGCACACATACACACACACACGTGCGTGCACACACACAAACACACACACACACACAATGCACGTGCGTACACACTCTCTCTCTCTCACGTGCACACACACACGTGCACGCACACATACACACACCCATGCGTGCACACACACACACACACACACGCACAGACACACACACATACACACGCACGTGCACCCACATACCCACGCGCACACGTACACTCAAACACACATACACACACACACATACACACATGCACACACACGCAGGGAAACACATGCGCGCGCGCCTGCGCACACAGACACACACGCGTGCGCATGCACACACACACGTACGCATGCACTAACGCACGCACGCGCGCAAACACACAGACACACATACACAAACGCGCGTGCACACACACACACACACATGCACATTCTTTCTCTCACACACACACGCACATGTGTATACACACAAAAACGTGCGTGCACACACACACACACACACAAACGCACACATACAAAAACGCACAAACACACGCGCGTGCACACGCTAACGTGCCCACACACACACACAGACAAACGCACACACACACACACATGTGCACACACACACACACATACACACACACACACGCGTGCGCACACACACACATACGCACACACACACACACGCACACACACACGTACACACACGTGCGCGCACATACACACACACATACACGCACACACACACACACACACACACGCGCATGCACATACACACACACACACATACACCTGTGTGCGCACACACACACACACACTCTCACAAACAGACACATACACACACGCGTGCGCACTTACACACAAACACACACACACACGTGCGCGCACACATAAACACACACAACAAACGCGTGCACATGCACACACACATACGTACATACACACACGTGCGCGCTTACACACAAACACACGCGCGCGTGCATGTTCGCACACACGTGGACACGCGCACATACACACACACGCGCACGCACGTACACACATACAGAAACACAAACGCACACATACGCAAGCCCGCGCACACGGTCACACACACACACGCAAACACGCACACGCAAACACACACACACACACAAGTGCGTACACTCTCTCTCACACACACAAAAACACGTGCGCGCACACACGTAAACACATGCACACACGCTCACATGGACACACACACACGCATGCAAGCGCACACACACACACGTACGTGCGCCCGCACTCAGACACACACAGACACACGTGCACACACACGCATACACACACACGCACACATATACGCGTGTGCACATACACATACACGCACGCGCACAAACACGTCTGTGCGCACTTTCTCTCTCTCTCTCTCTCACACACACACGCACGCAAGTACACACACTTAGAAATACATACACATGCACACACACACACACGCACACAAACGCGTGTGCACACACACACACACACACACAAACCCACACCAAACACACACGCACACACAGAAACGCACACATACGCACACGCGCGTGCACATACACACACACGCACGCCCACACATACACACACACATACGCACGTACACACATACACTTGTGCGTACACACACACACACTCTCTCTCTCTCTCTCGCACACATAAATAAACATGTGCGCGCGTGTGCGTACTCACACGCACACCCACACCCACATGCACACACACACAGAACCAAGCGCGCGCGTGCACACACACACACACGTGTGTACACATACACACCCACGCAGGCACGCACACATTAACACACATACACACACACACACACCCCTCCCCCCTCCACACGCACACGCGTTTGCACTCTCTTTCACGCATACACACACACA
Source organism: Lathyrus sativus (assembly GCA_963859935.3). Taxonomy (NCBI): domain Eukaryota; kingdom Viridiplantae; phylum Streptophyta; class Magnoliopsida; order Fabales; family Fabaceae; genus Lathyrus; species Lathyrus sativus. The sequence goes on along the minus strand of CAWUDS030001340.1, from coordinate 186,708 downwards.
CACGTGCGCGCATACACCTACACACACAGACACACAGACACACACAAACACACACGCGCGCGCACACACGCACACACGTGCCCACTTACACACACACACGTGCTTGCACACACACACACACACATAAGTGCATGCACGTGCACACACACATACACACATACACAGACACACGCGTGCGCGCATGTACGCACACACGTGCTCACACACACAGACACACACACACACACGCACGTACACACACACACACACAGAAACACACACATACGCACAAACACACAAACCCGCACGCGTACGCAAGCACGCACGCACAGACACACACACGCACGCAAGCATACAAACACAAACACACACACACACACAAGTGCGCATTCTCTCTGTCTCACACACAAACACGTGCGCACACACACGTACACACATGCACACACGCACACATGGACACACGCACACGCACGCAAGCACACACACACACACACGCACGTGCGCCCGCACAGAGACACACACACACGCACACACACGCACGCACACACACACACGCACATATACACGCGCGTGCACCTACACATACACGCACGCGCACACACACGCCTGCGCGCACTTTCTCTCTCACACACGTACACACATACGCAGGCACACACACGCACGCACATACACACACACATGTACGCACACACGTGGACACGCGCACATACAAACACACGCGCACGCACGTACACACATACAGAAACACACACACACGCACACACACACACACACACACACACACGCACGCATACGCAAGCCCGCATGCACGGTCACACTCACGCACGCAAACACGCACACGCAAACACACACACACACACACAAATGCGCATGCGCGCACACACACACACAAACCCACACCAAACACACACAAACGCACACATACGCACACGCGCGTGCACATACACACACACGCACGCCCATACATACACACACACACATACGCACGCACACACATACACCTGTGCGTACACACTCTCTCTCTCTCTCGCACACACAAACCCACATGTGGGCGCGTGTGCGTACTCACACGCACACCCACACACACGTGCACACACACACATACACAAGTGCGCGCGTGCACACACACACACACACACACGTGCGTACACACACGCACGCAGGCACGCACGCACACATTATCACATACACACACACGCACGCACCCCCCCCCCCACACACACACGGGCGTTCGCACTCTCTTTCACACACACACGTGCACGCATACACCTACACACACACACACACACGCATACACAGACACACACAAACACACACACACACACATACACACATACACACGCACACGTATGCATATACCCACACGCATGCGTACACACTCTCTCTCTCTCTCTCACACACCCACACACATGCATGCACACATACACACACGCGCACACACACGTGCGTGCACACACACAAACACACATACACACACACACACACACACAATGCACGTGCGTACACACTCACTCTCTCACGCGCGCACACACACGTGCGCGCACACATTCACACACCCATGCATGCACATACACACACACACGCGCACAGACACACACACATACACACGCACGTGCACCCACACACCCACGCGCACACATATGCTCAAACACACATCCACACACACGCAGGGAAACACACGCGCGCGTGCGCCTGCGCACACAGACACACACGCGTGCGCATGCACACA
>CAWUDS030001340.1:175000-180000 GCA_963859935.3 Lathyrus sativus | reverse complement strand
CGTACGCAAGCACGCACGCACAGACACACACACGCACACAAGCATACAAACACAAACACACACACACACACAAGTGCGCATTCTCTCTCACACACACACAAACACGTGCGCACACACACGTACACACATGCACAGACGCACACATGGACACACGCACACGCACGCAAGCACACACACACACACACGCACGTGCGCCCGCATACAGACACACACACACACACGCACGCACACACACGCACGCACACACACACACACGCACATATACACGCGCGTGCACATACACATACACGCACGCGCACATACACGCCTGCTCGCACTTTCTCTCTCACACACGCACACACATACGCACGCACGTACACACACTCAGAAACACATACACATGCGCGCATACACACACACGCACACACAAACGCGCGTGCACACACACACACAAACCCACAAACAAACACACACGCACACACACACAAACGCACACATACGCACACATGCTTGCACATACACACACACACACGCATGCCCACCCACACACACACATATGCACGCTCACACATACACACCTATGCGTACACACACACACTCTCTCTCTCTCTCTCTCACACACACACACACACACATACAAAAACACACGTGCGCGCGCGTGCGTACTCACACCCCCCCCACACACACAGACGCAAGCGCGCGCGTGCGCACACACACACGCAGGCACGCACGCACGCACATATTAACACACACACACGCACACACACACACGCACACGCACACACCCCCCACACACGCACACATGCGTTTGCACTCTCTTTCACACACACACACGTGCGCGCATACTCCTACACACACACGCGCGCACACGCGCACACACACACGCATACACATACACACATACACACACACGCGTATGCATATACCCACACGCATGCGTACACACACTCTCTCTCACACACACACATACACGTGCGCGTGCACACACACACACACACATACATACAGGCACGCACGCACGCACACATTCACACACACACATACATGCACACATACACACACGCACACACACGTGCGTGCACACACAAACACACAAACACACACACAAATGCACGTGCGCACACACACACACTCTCTCTCAAGCGCATACACACACACATGCGTGCACATACACACACACGCACACACACACACACACACACACACACACACACACACCCACAGACACACACACACACACTCACAAACACACACATACGCACACGCGTGCACACTTACACACAAACACACACACACATGCGCGCACATATAAACACACACAACAAACGCGTGCACGTGCACACACACATACGTACATATACACACGTGCGCGCTTACACAAAAACACACGCGCGCGCGCATGCACGCACACACGTGCACACGCGCACATACACACACACGCGCACGCACGTACACACATACAGAAACACACACACGCACACACACACACGCACGCATACGCAAGCCCGCACGCACGCAAACACGCACACGCAAACACACACACACACAAGTGCGCACACACTCTCTCTCTCACACACACAAAAACGCGTGCGCGCACACACGTAAACACATGCACACACGCTCACATGGACACACACACACGCACGCAAGCGCACACACACACACGTACGTTCGCCCGCACACAGATACACACAGACACACGTGCACACACACGTACACACACACACACGCACACACACACACACACGCACACATACACGCGTGTGCACATACACATACACGCACGCGCACAAACACGTCTGTGCGCACTTTCTCTCTCTCTCTCTCTCTCTCACACACAAACACACACACGCACGCACGTACACACACACACACGTGCGCGCACATACACACACACATACACGCACACACACACACACACACACGTGCACATACACACACACACACACACATACACCTGTGCCCGCACACACACACACACACACACACACACACACTCTCACAAACACACACATACACACACGCGTGCGCACTTACACACAAACACACACACACACACACACACACGTGCGCGCACACATAAACACACACAACAAACGCGTGCACATGCACACACACATACGTACATACACACACGTGCGCGCTTACACACAAACACACGCGCGCGCGCATGTACGCACACACGTGGACACGCGCACATACACACACACACGCACACACACACGCACGCATACGCAAGCCCGCGCACACGGTCACACACACGCACGCAAACACGCACACGCAAACACACACACACACACAAGTGCGTACACTCTCTCTCACACACACAAAAACACGTGCGCGCACACACGTAAACACATGCACACACGCTCACATGGACACACACACACGCACGCAAGCGCACACACACACACACACACGTACGTGCGCCCGCACACAGACACACACAGACACACGTGCACACACACGCACACACACACACGCACACATATACGCGTGTGCACATACACATACACGCACGTGCACAAACACGTCTGTGCGCACTTTCTCTCTCTCTCACACACACACGCACGCACGTACACACACTTAGAAACACATACACATGCACACACACACACACGCACACACAAACGCGTGTGCACACACACACACACACACATACACACACAAACCCACACCAAACACACACGCACACACAGAAATGCACACATACGCACACGCGCGTGCACATACACACACACGCACGCCCACACATACACACACACATACGCACGTACACACATACACTTGTGTGTACACACACACACACACACACTCTCTCTCTATCTCGCACACATAAATAAACATGCGCGCGCGTGTGCGTACTCACACGCACACCCACACATACATGCACACACACACAGAACCAAGCGTGCGCGTGCACACACACACACACGCGTGCGTACACATACACACCCACGCAGGCACGCACACACGCACACATTAACACACACACACCCCTCCCCCCCACACGCACACGCGTTTGCACTCTCTTTCACACACACACACACACACACACACACACACGTGCGCGCATACACCTACACACACAGACACACACAAACACACAAGCGCGCGCACACACGCACTCACGTGCCCACTTACACACACACACGTGCTTGCACACACACACACACACATAAGTGCATGCACGTGCACACACACATACACACATACACAGACACACGCGTGCGCGCATGTACGCACACACGTGCTCACACACACAGACACACACACACACACGCACGTACACACACACACACAGAAACACACACATACGCACAGACACACAAACCCGCACGCGTACGCAAGCACGCACGCACAGACACACACACGCACACAAGCATACAAACACAAACACACACACACACAAGTGCGCATTCTCTCTCTCACACACACAAACACGTGCGCACACACACGTACACACATGCACACACGCACACATGGACACACACACACGCACGCAAGCACACACACACACACACACACACACACGCACGTGCGCCCGCACACAGACACACACACACGCACGCACGCACACGCACGCACGCACACACACGCACATATACACGCGCGTGCACATACACATACACGCACGCGCACACACATGCCTGCTCGCACTTTCTCTCTCACACACGCACACACATACGCACGCACGTACACACACTCAGAAACACATACACATGCGCGCATACACACACACGCACACACAAACGCGCGTGCACACACACACACAAACCCACAAACAAACACACACGCACACACACAAACGCACACATACGCACACATGCTTGCACATACACACACACACACACGCATGCCCACCCACACACACACATACGCACGCTCACACATACACACCTATGCGTACACACACACACACACACACACACTCTCTCTCTCTCTCTCTCACACACACACACACACACACAAAAACACACGTGCGCGCGCGTGCGTACTCACCCCCCCCCCCCCCCCCCCACACACACACACACACAGACACAAGCGCGCGCGTGCGCACACACACACACACACACACGCGTGCGTACACACACACGCAGGCACGCACGCACGCACATATTAACACACACACACGCACACACACACACACGCACACGCACCCCCCCCCCCCCCACACACACACGCACACATGCGTTTGCACTCTCTTTCACACACACACACGTGCGCGCATACTCCTACACACACACGCGCGCACACGCGCAAACACACACACACACATACACACATACACACACACACGCGTATGCATATACCCACACGCATGCGTACACACACTCTCTCTCACACACACACACATACACGTGCGCGTGCACACACACACATACACACACACATACATACAGGCACGCACGCACGCACACATTCACACACACACATACATGCACACATACACACACGCACACACACGTGCGTGCACACACAAACACACAAACACACACACAAATGCACGTGCGCACACACACACTCTCTCTCAAGCGCATACACACACACATGCGTGCACATACACACACGCACACACACACACACACACACACACACACACACACACACACACACACACACACACACACACACACATACACACACGTGCACCCACACATCCACGCGCACACGTACACTCAAACACACATACACACACACATACACGTGCGCGCACACACATACACACACGCACGCAAACAAACACGCGCGCGCCTGCGCACACATACACACACGCGTGCGCATACACACATACACACACACACACACGTACGCACGTACTCACGCATGCATACGCACAAACACACTGTAAGACACACACAAACGCGCGTGCACATACACACACACACATGTGCACACACACACATGCGCATACTTTCTCTCTCACACACACACGCACGTGGGTACACACACACAAACGTGCATGCGCGCACACACACAAACGCACACATACAAAAACGCACAAACACACGCGCGTGCAC
>CAWUDS030001340.1:162500-167500 GCA_963859935.3 Lathyrus sativus | reverse complement strand
ACACACATGCAGGCACACATACACACACACGCACACACACGTGCATGCACACACACAAACACACACACACACAAATGCACGTGCGCACACACTCTATCTCTCACGCGCGCACACACACCCATGTGCGCGCACACACACACACACACACACACACACACACCTATGCGTGCACATACACACACACACACACATACACACACCCACAGACACACACACACATAAACACGCATGTGCACCCATACACCCACGCGCACACGTACACTCAAACACACATACACACACACATACACACACGCGCGCGCCTGCTCACAGAGACACACACGCGTGCGCATACATGCACACACGTACGCACGCACTAATGCACGCACGCGTGCAAACACACAGACACACAGACACAAACGCGCGTGCACACACCCGTACACACACACGTACATACACACACACATACACATACACACACATGCACCTGTGCGGACACACACACACACTCTCCCTCTCACACACACACACACGTGCGCACTTACACACACAAACACACACATGTGCGCGCACACATACACACACATAACAAACGCGTGCACGTGCGCACACACATACACACATACACATGCGTGCGCGCTTACACACACGCATACACGCGCGCGCGTGCATGTACGCACACACGTGCGCGCATACACCTACACACACACACACGCACACACATACACACACACACATACACACACAAGCTCACACACGTACACACATACAGAAACACACACACATACACACGCGCACACACACACACACACGCACGCGTACGCAAGCACGGACGCACGGACACACACACGCACGCAAAAACGCACACGCAAACACACACACACACACAAGTGTGCACTCTCTCTCTCACACACACAAACATGTGCGCGCACACAGGTGCACACACGCACACAAGCATACACACACACACACGCATGTGCGCTCGCACACAGACACACACACACGTACACACACACGCACGCACACACACACATACACATACACGCGCGTGCACATATACATACACGCACGCGAACAAACACGCTTGCGTGCACTTTCTCTCTCACACACACACACACGCACGTACACACACTCAGAAACACATACACATGCACACACACACACAGCACACACAAATGGGCACTCAAACACACACACACACACAAACCCACACCAAACACACACAAACCCACACATACGCACACGCGCGTGCACATTCACCCACACGCACGCCCACACATACACACACGCATACGCACGCACACACATACACTTGTGCATACACACACTCTCTCTCTCTCTCTCTCTCTCTCTCGCACACACAAACCCACATGTGCGCGCGTGTAAATACTCACACGCACACCCACACACACGTGCACACACACAGACACAAGCGCGCGCATGCACACACACTCTCACACGCGTGCGTACACACACGCACGCAGGCACACACGCACGTACACATTAACACACATGCATGCAGGCACACACGCACGCACACGCACCCCCCCCCCCACACACACACACGCGCGTTCGCACTCTCTTTCACACACACACGTGCGCGCATACACCTACACACACACACGTGCGCGCATACACCTATACACACACACACACACACACACATACACATACACACATACACATGCACACGTATGCATATACCCACACACATGCGTACACACTCTCTCTCTCTCTCTCACACACACACACACACGTGCACGTGCACACAATTACACCCACACGCACGCACGCACGCACACATTCACACACACATGCATGAACACATACACACACACGCACACACACGTGCGTGCACACACACAAACACACACACACACAAATGCACGTGCGCACACACTTTCTCTCTCACGCGCGCACACACACGTGCGCGCACACATACACACACACATACCCACAGACACGCACACATACACACGCACGTGCACCCACACACCCACGCGCACACGTACCCTCAAACACACATACACACACACACACATACACACACGCGCGCGCGCCTGCGCACACAGACACCCACGCGTGCGCATACATGCACACACGTACGCACGCACTAACGCACGGACGCGCGCAAACGCACAGACACACAGACACAAATGCGCGTGCACACACACACATGCACATTCTTTCTCTCTCTCACACACACGCACATGTGTATACACACACAAACGTGCGTGCACACACACACACACACACAAACGCACACATACAAAAATGCATAAACACACGCGCGTGCATACGCAAACGTGCCCCCACACACACACAGACAAACGCACACACACACACACATGTGCACACACACACACAGATACACACACACGTGCGCGCACACACACACACACACGTACACACAAACACAAAAGGGCGTGTGCGCGTGCGAACACATATAACCACACACACGTGCGCGTGCACACACACACACACACACACAGGCAGGCAGGCACACGCACATTCACTCACACAAGCATGCACACATACACACACGCGCACACACACGTGTGTGCCCACACACACAGACACATATACACATGCACGTGTGCACTCTCACTCTCTTACGCGCACTCACACAGACAGACACCCATGCGTGCACATACACACACACACGCACACACACACACACACACACACACACACGCGCATACATACACGCACGCACACATACACACGAACATGTACACACACACCCACGCACACACGTACACTCAAACACACACTCACACATACACGTGCGCGCATACACATACACACAGGCACACACACACACACACACATATACATGCGTGCGCGCCTGCGCACATAGACACACACGCATGCACATACACACACACACGTACGCACGCATGCACTCACGCACGCAAACACATAGACTCACACACACACAAATGCGCGTGCACACATTCATACACACATGCACGTGCGCACACACATGCACATACTTTCTCTCTCACACACACACACACACGCCCACGTGCGTACACCCACACAAACGTGCGCACACACATACACAAACGTACACACACACACAAACGCACAAACACACGCGCGTGCACACGTAAACGTGCCCACACACACACAAACGTGCACACACACACACACACAGATAAAAACGCACACACACACACAAACGAACACACACACGCACACGCGCACGCACACACACACACACACACACACACTCACACCCTCACACACACTCACACACACGCAGGCACGCATGTGCGCACGTACGCTCACAAATACACACAGACGTAAACACACGCACGCGTGCACGTGTTCATGCACACACACGTGCACGCACATACACACACACAAACGTTCACGCACACACACAAACACAAACACGCGCGTGTGCACACGCACACACACACACACACACTCGTGCACACAAAAACACATAGGTACGCACGTACACTCACACACACGCACACGCACACGCACACACAAACACACACACACACACACGCGTGCGCACACTCTCTGTCTCTCTCTCACACACACGCACACAGACATGCACACACACACACACACACAAGCGGCGCGCGCGCACGCGCGTGCTCGCTCCCACGTACTCACACTCGTGCACACACTCACATACACAAGCACGCGCGCGCACGCACGTAGATGCACATACACGCGCGCACACACACACATACAAACATGCGTGCACACACGCATACACACACGCGCGCGAACACACACTCGCGCGTGTACACACACACACGCGCTCTCTCTCTCCGTCTCTCTCTCTCTCACACACACACACAATAAACACGTGCGCACGCACACACATGCGTGCGCAGACAGGCACACACACAAAGGCGGACAGACACACAAGCACACATGCGCGTGCGCACGCGCACACTCACGGACGAACACACACACACACACAACACATGCGCACATACATACACACACACACATACACATACATACACGCACACACGCACACACGCATACACATACACCCATGTGCACACAAACTCTCTCTCTCACACACACACACACGTGCGCACTTACACACATAAACACACACACGTGCGCGCACACATACGCACACACACACAAGCGCGTGCACGTGCGCACACACTTACACACATACACACACATGCACGCTTACACACACACACATACGCACGCACACACACCCACACGCTCGCCAGCACTTACGCACCCGCATATACACACACACGTGCACACACACACACAGAGACACACACACACACACAAACATGCACAAACACACACACACACACACGCAGGCACGCACACGCGCACGTACGCATGCCAATACACTCACACACAAACACACACACACACACACACGCACGTACACGCACGTGCACACACATACATACACACCCGTGTGCGCACACACACATAGAGAGACACGCGCACGTGTGCTTCACCCACATAGACACACGCGCGTGCGCACACACAACCACATGCGCGTGCACACGCACACACACACACGCACACCCACACGCACGCACACACACCCAAACGCACGCGCGCGTACATACACACACACACATATACACACACACACACATACACACACACACGTACACACACACGTGCGGGAACACACACACACGCACACACATACACGCGCATGCACATACAAACACACACATACACGCGCGTGCACACGCACAAACACGCACACATACACCTATGCGCACACACACTCTCTCTAACACACACACACACGTGCGCACTTACACACACAAACACACACACGTGCGCGCACACATACACGCACACACACACAAGCGCGTGCACGTGCACACACACATACATACATACACACGCGTGCGCGCTAACACACACGCGCACACACGCCCACACGCAAGCAGGCACTTACGCACCCGCATACACACACACACACGTGCACACACGCACGCATGCACGCACTCACGCACACACCACACATACAGGCGCGCGCAATGCGCACATGCACA
>CAWUDS030001340.1:142500-157500 GCA_963859935.3 Lathyrus sativus | reverse complement strand
AAAACACACGCAAACACACCCACAGGCCCCTGCGCGCGCGTTCGTCCACACACACACGCACACACACACAGACACAAACACACACACACACACACGCAAACACACAAATGCGCGTGCACACACACACATACACACAGACACGCGCACATGCACACACACACACACACACACACAAACACGCGTGCGCGCACACACACACACACAGACACACGTACGCACGCTCGCACGCACACATATAGACACACGCACACATACACATGCACACACAAACACACACAAGAGCGTGAGCATACTATCTCTTACACACACACACACACACACACACACACTCACGTACATGCGCACACACACATAAACGTACGCGCACACACACACACACACAAACGTGCGCGCACACTCACACACACAAACACACACACACACACATACTTACACCCATGCGCACATACACATACACACACACGCACACACCCACACACGTGCGTACACACTATCTCTCTCACACACACACATACACACACATACACACACACATACATACACACGCACAAACACAAACACGCACAAACACACAAGGGGGCGCGCGCGTGCGAACACACACACCCACATACACACACGCGCAGCCACGCACGCACACAAACATTCACACACGCACACACGCACACACACACACACGTACACACACCCACACACACATGCACATGCGCACACACACACTCTCTCTCTCCCTCTCACGCGCACACACACACACACACACATGTGCGGGCAAACACACACACACACACACCTATGTGTGCACATACACACACATACACGCACAAACACACACACACGCATACAGATACACACACGCACACACACACACACACACACATTCACACGCACGTGCACACACACACGCTCGCACACGCGCACACGTACGCACGCACACACGCACGCACGCACACATAAATACACACACGTACGCAAGCATGCACGCACTTACACACACACACAGACACACGTGCACACACACACACACGCGCGCGCGTGCACATACACATGCACATGCACGTGTGTGCGCGCACACACACACACGCACATTCACATACAGATGTACGTGCACGTGTGCGCACACACACACACACATACACACACTTACACGCACGTAAATACATGCACACGCAAACCCACACACACGCACGCGTGAACGCACGTGCACCCACATACACACACACACACGTGCGCGCACACACGTATATACAAACACGCATGCGCGCGTGCACACGCACACATAACTCGTGCACACACACAGACACACATACACACGCACACAGACACACACACACACGCATACACAAACACACACATACGCGTGTGCACACACACACACACACACTCTCTCTCTCTCTCTCTCACACACACACACACACACACACACGTGCGCACACATACATACACACATGCACACACACACACACACACACACACGTGCACACACACACAAACATACACACACATAGGGATGGCAACGGGGCGGGTCGGGGGCGGGTTTAACTATACCCGCACCCGCACCCGCCTCCATGTAACAGACCCGCCCCCGCCCCCAAATCCAATCGGGGGTGAAAATTTACCACCCAGACCCGTCCCTAGTAGAAAACGGGTGCACCTGCACCCGCCCCGCCCCCACCCGCAAAAAATTATTATTTTTTTAATTATAATAAAAATTAGTAATTTAATTAAAAAATTGATTATTTTAATAAATTAATTAATTATTTAATTAAAATTTTAATTAATAAATGAATATTAACTTGATTAATTTTATTATTTTAATTGCAATAAGAATATTAATAACTTAATTAAAAGTATAATTAATAAATAAATATTAAAATAAATAAAATAAGGAAATCAAAATAAAATATATTATTTGGGGCGGGGCGGGGGCGGGTGCGGGCGGGTCTTAGTGTCTACCCGCACCCGCACCCGCACCCGTAGTCAAGAACCGGGTTTCACCCGCACCCGCACCCGCACCCAATTAAATCGGATTTCTCCCGTTAATTTCGGGGCGGGCTCGGGCGGGTGTGGGCGGGCCCGGGTTTGTTTGCCATCCCTACACACACACACACACACACACACGTGCACAAACGCACACATATATACACACACACACACAAACACACGCGCTTGTACACACACTCTCTCTCTCACACACACACAAACACGTGCGCACACACACACACACGCACACACACAAACGCGGACAAACACACACACACACATACACACGAACACACACAAACACAAACACATGCGCGCGTACACGCGCCTTTGCACCCCCACACACTCACACTCGCGTGCGCATACACAGACACCCACAAACACAAACGCGCGTGCACACACACACACACGCGTGATCACACACACTCTCTTTCTCTCTCACACACACACACACTCACACACAAACGCGCGCTCGTGCGTGCACACACGTACACACAAACACGTGCACCCGCACACACACACATGCACACACACACGAGCGTGCACATACACACACATGCACGCACATACACACGAACGTAGACACATACACCCGTGTGCACACACATACTCTCTCTCTCTCTCTCTCTCTCACGCACACACGCACACACATGCGTACTTATACACACACACACGTGCGCGCACACGTACGCACACAGACAAGCGCGTGCACGTGCACACACACACACACACACATACACACGCGTGCGCGCTTAGACACACACGCACACACGCCCACACGCACGCAAGCACTTACGCACCCAAGCACAGACACACACACAAACACACACACACAAACACACGCACGCATGTGCGCACACACGCACTCACTCACGCACACACCCACTAACACACAGGCGCGGGAATGCACACACGCACACACACGCGCATGCACACATACACGCGTGTGCACACATACACACGCAATAACACAAAAACACACACATAAACATACGCGTGCGCATACACACTCTCTCTCTCTCTCTCGCTCTCTTTCTCTCTCTCTCTCTCATAAACACACACACACGTGCACACACACACACACCCACACAGACACATACACGCATACACACACACACACGCACACACACATACACATACACGCGCATGCACTTACACACACAAACACGCACACAAACACACGCGCGTGCACGCACTCTCTCTCTCACACACACACACATGCGCACGCACATACACACACACATACGTGCGCAGACACATACACACACACAAACACGTGTGCGCGTACACATATTCACACAGGTGCGCACACAAATATACATAAACACACACACACACACACACACACACACACACACACACACATACACAAACGCACACACACAAATAAACGTGTGCGCGCACACACACACACAAGTACATACTTACACCCGTGCGCACACACACATACACACACGCACACACACACACACACAAACACACAAGGGCGAGTGCGTGCGAACACACACACCCACACACACACGTGCGTGTGCACAGCCAAACACACACGCAGACACGCACACACAATGCACACATTTACACACACACGCACGTGCGTGCATACAAACACACACACATGCGCACACACCCACACACACATGCACATGCGCATACTCTCTCTCACGCACACACATACACACGTGCGCATGCACACACACACACACCCATGCGTGCATACACACACACACACACCCAAAGTGCACACACGCATATATACACATACGCACACACACACACACACGCACACATACACACCCACGTGCACATGCATACACACACACACGCGTGCACACACACATCCACGCACACACGTACAATCAAACACACACACACACGCACACAAACACACAGGCACACACACACACACGCACGCACACAAACACACAGGCACACACACACACACACACGCATGCACGCGTGCGCATAAACACTGACACACACGTACGCACGCACGCACACACACACACACAGACACAAACACGCATGCATACACATAAAGACATGCACATGCGTACACACACGCACTCACACACGCACTCACGCACGCACGCACACATAGATACACACACGTACGCAAGCATGCACGCACTTACACACACACACAGACACACGTGCACACACACACACACACACACGCGCGCGCGTGCACATACACATGCACATGCACGTGTGTGCGCGCACACACACACACGCACATTCACATACAGATGTACGTGCACGTGTGCGCACACACACACACACATACACACACTTACACGCACGTAAATACATGCACACGCAAACCCACACACACGCACGCGTGAACGCACGTGCACCCACATACACACACACACACGTGCGCGCACACACGTATATACAAACACGCATGCGCGCGTGCACACGCACACATAACTCGTGCACACACACAGACACACATACACACGCACACAGACACACACACACACGCATACACAAACACACACATACGCGTGTGCACACACACACACACACACACACTCTCTCTCTCTCTCTCTCTCACACACACACACACACACGTGCGCACACATACATACACACATGCACACACACACACACACACACACACACGTGCACACACACACAAACATACACACACATAGGGATGGCAACGGGGCGGGTCGGGGGCGGGTTTAACTATACCCGCACCCGCACCCGCCTCCATGTAACAGACCCGCCCCCGCCCCCAAATCCAATCGGGGGTGAAAATTTACCACCCAGACCCGTCCCTAGTAGAAAACGGGTGCACCTGCACCCGCCCCGCCCCCACCCGCAAAAAATTATTATTTTTTTAATTATAATAAAAATTAGTAATTTAATTAAAAAATTGATTATTTTAATAAATTAATTAATTATTTAATTAAAATTTTAATTAATAAATGAATATTAACTTGATTAATTTTATTATTTTAATTGCAATAAGAATATTAATAACTTAATTAAAAGTATAATTAATAAATAAATATTAAAATAAATAAAATAAGGAAATCAAAATAAAATATATTATTTGGGGCGGGGCGGGGGCGGGTGCGGGCGGGTCTTAGTGTCTACCCGCACCCGCACCCGCACCCGTAGTCAAGAACCGGGTTTCACCCGCACCCGCACCCGCACCCAATTAAATCGGATTTCTCCCGTTAATTTCGGGGCGGGCTCGGGCGGGTGTGGGCGGGCCCGGGTTTGTTTGCCATCCCTACACACACACACACACACACACACACACACACGTGCACAAACGCACACATATATACACACACACACAAACACACGCGCTTGTACACACACTCTCTCTCTCACACACACACAAACACGTGCGCACACACACACACACGCACACACACAAACGCGGACAAACACACACACACACATACACACGAACACACACAAACACAAACACATGCGCGCGTACACGCGCCTTTGCACCCCCACACACTCACACTCGCGTGCGCATACACAGACACCCACAAACACAAACGCGCGTGCACACACACACACACGCGTGATCACACACACTCTCTTTCTCTCTCACACACACACACACTCACACACAAACGCGCGCTCGTGCGTGCACACACGTACACACAAACACGTGCACCCGCACACACACACACATGCACACACACACGAGCGTGCACATACACACACATGCACGCACATACACACGAACGTAGACACATACACCCGTGTGCACACACATACTCTCTCTCTCTCTCTCACGCACACACGCACACACATGCGTACTTATACACACACACACGTGCGCGCACACGTACGCACACAGACAAGCGCGTGCACGTGCACACACACACACACACACACACATACACACGCGTGCGCGCTTAAACACACACGCACACACGCCCACACGCACGCAAGCACTTACGCACCCAAGCACAGACACACACACAAACACACACACACAAACACACGCACGCATATGCGCACACACGCACTCACTCACGCACACACCCACTAACACACAGGCGCGGGAATGCACACACGCACACACACGCGCATGCACACATACACGCGTGTGCACACATACACACGCATTCACACAAAAACACACACATAAACATACGCGTGCGCATACACACTCTCTCTCTCTCGCTCTCTTTCTCTCTCTCTCTCATAAACACACACACACGTGCACACACACACACACCCACACAGACACATACACGCATACACACACACACACGCACACACACATACACATACACGCGCATGCACTTACACACACAAACACGCACACAAACACACGCGCGTACACGCACTCTCTCTCTCACACACACACACATACGCACGCACATACACACACACATACGTGCGCACACACATACACACACACAAACACGTGTGCGCGTACACATATTCACACAGGTGCGCACACAAATATACATAAACACACACACACACACACACACATACACAAACGCACACACACAAATAAACGTGTGCGCGCACACACACACACAAGTACATACTTACACCCGTGCGCACACACACATACACACACGCACACACACACACACACACAAACACACAAGGGCGAGTGCGTGCGAACACACACACCCACACACACACGTGCGTGTGCACAGCCAAACACACACGCAGACACGCACACACAATGCACACATTTACACACACACGCACGTGCGTGCATACAAACACACACACATGCGCACACACCCACACACACATGCACATGCGCATACTCTCTCTCACGCACACACATACACACGTGCGCATGCACACACACACACACCCATGCGTGCATACACACACACACACACCCAAAGTGCACACACGCATATATACACATACGCACACACACACACGCACACATACACACCCACGTGCACATGCATACACACACACACGCGTGCACACACACATCCACGCACACACGTACAATCAAACACACACACACACGCACACAAACACACAGGCACACACACACACGCACGCACACAAACACACAGGCACACACACACACACACGCATGCACGCGTGCGCATAAACACTGACACACACGTACGCACGCACGCACACACACACACACACAGACACAAACACGCATGCATACACATAAAGACATGCACATGCGTACACACACACACGCGGGGGTGCACATACTCTCTCTCTCTCTCTCTCACACACACACACACACATACAAACACACACGCGCGCATGTGCGGACACACAAACACACGCGCGTGCATTCACAGTCGTGTGCGCACACACACAAACATCTGCACACACACACACACACACAAACGTGCGCGCACACACACACACACAAACGCACATACACATAAACGTGCGTTCGCACACACACAAACACCACATACTTACACCCGTGCGCACACACATTTTTTTTCTCTCTCTATCTCTCTCTCTCTCACACACACACACACACACGTGCGCACGCATAAACACAGACACGTGCGTGTACGCGCACGCACCCACACACACACACGTGCTCACACAGAAACATGCCTGCACGCATCTTCGTTCGCTCGCACACACTCACACACTCACACACACACGCGAGCGCGTACGCGCGCCCATGCATATAGACACACGCACGTGTGCGTACACACACACAAACACACACACACGTACACGCACGTGCACACACATACACACATACAAAAACGCGCGCGCGCGTCCTTCACCCTCATAGACACGTGCGCGTGCGCACACACACAGACACACATACGCACACGTATACACAAACACACACACACACACACACACACACACACACACACACACACACTCTCTCTCTATCACACACACACAGACACGTGCGCACGCATAGACACAGACACGTGCGCATGCGCGCGTGCACTCACACACACACACACACGTGCTCACACTCACGCGCGTGCACACACATATATGCGCACACACACATACAAACACACGTGCGTGCACACACACACACACACACACACACACACTCTCTCTCTCTCTCACATACAAACACACGCGCGTGCACACACACACACACACACGCACACACATGCGTGTGCACACATACACGCGTGAGCAAACATACACGCGCGTCCACACAAACACACACACACCCACACACCCACACACACGTGCGTGCGCTCACACTTTCTCTCTCTCTCTCTCTCTCTCTCTCTCTCTCTCACGCACACACGTGCGTGCAAACACGCGCGCATACGCACACACGAACATACGCACGCACACATACACACGCGTACGCGCGCACACATACAAACGCGCGAGTGCATATACATACACAAACACGCGCAAGGGCACACACGCGCACGCACGCGCGCTCACATGCGCACCTGCACTGTCTCACAAACACACACATACACATACACATACACACACAAACACGCACAAACGTGCGCCCACAAACATACATACACACACACACACACACCCGTGCGCCCACACACACACACACGTGCACGCACATATATGCACACGTGCACACACACGCACGCACACATACATGAAAACACACGCACACACGCGCACACACTCACGCACGCGTGCGTACACACACACACATACGCGTGCCCACACACACACACACGCACGCACGCACCCACGCACATACACCCACACACAAGCACACACACACGCAGGCACACAAGCGCGCGTGCACACACACACACACACACACACACACGCACAAACATACACACGCACACACACGTGCGTGCGCACACACACACACACACACTCTCTTTCTCTCAAACACACACACACGCGCGCGTGTGCGCATACAAACACACGTACGCACGCACACACGCATACATGCACTCACGCGCGCAAGCATACACACACACACATGCGCAAACACGTACAAACACATGCGCGTGCGCATACTCTATCTCTCTCTCTCTCTCTCTCTCACACACACACACACACACACACACACGTGCGCACACACACAAACGTGCGGGCACACACACACAAACGTACACGCACACAAACGCACAAACACACGCGCGTGCACACACAAACATGCGCACACACACACAAACATTCACACACACACACACACACACACAAACGTGCGCACACAAACACACACTCAAACGCACACACAAAGAAACATGCGCGCACACACACACACACACAAACACACATACACATCACACACACGCACATACTTACACCCGTGCCCGCACACACATTCTCTCTCTCTCTCTTAAAAATACACACACGTGCGCGCACAAACACGCACATGCTCACACACAAACACGCCCTCCCATACGTTTTTTCGCACGCACACACTCAAAAACAGACACACACACACACACACACAAGCGCGAGCGCGCGCTAGCACGTGCTCGCGCCCACGCATACAAACCCACACACGCGTGCACACACACTCACACACGCAGGCACGTACGTGCGCATGTGCGCACGCAAATACACGCACGTGCACGCGCACACAAACACATGCGTGCACACACACACACATAAACGAACACACACGCGCACCAATACACACACACATACACACGTACACGTGCGCACACACACACACACACACAGACACACACACACACACACACGCACACGCACACACAAACACACACGCGTGTGCACACTCTCCCTCTCTCTCTCACACACACACACACACACACACGTGCGCACACACATATACACACATCCACACACACACATACACACGCACGCGCGTGATCGCGCGCATGCACACACACGCACGCTCGCACAAACACGCGTGCACACACGCACACATACACACAGATACGCACGCGCGTGCACACACACACACATTCTCTCTCTCTCTCTCTCATACATACACACACACACACAAAAACACGCGCGTGGGCACACATTCACACACGTGCGCCCACAAACATACATACACACACACACCCGCGCGCCCACACACACACACGTGCGCGCACACATACACACATGTCTGCACACACACACATACGGAAACACACACAAGCACATACACACACACACACACGTGCCCACACACACTCGCACGCACGCGCGCACCTACACACACACACAAACATACACACACAAGCACACACATACACACGCAAATGCACAAACGCGCGTGCACACAGACACATACACGCACACACACGCACAGACACACACACGCACACACACTCGCCCGTGAGCACACCGACACACACACACGCATACGCACACACACACACACACACACACGTATGCACGCGCGCAAGCATACAGACACATGTACACAAACGCACACACACACATGTGCACACACACACACACACACACAAATGCACACACACGTGCGCATACTCTATCTCTATCTCTCCCTCACACACACACACACACACACGTGTGCACACACACAAAAACGTGGGTGCACACACACACAAACACACACACACACAAACGCATAAACACACGCGCGTGCACACACAAACATGCACACACACACACACACAAACATGCACACACACACACACACAAACATGCACACACACACACACACACACAAACAAACATGCACACACACACACACACAAACACACACACACGCACATACTTACACAAACATGCACACACACACACACACACACACACACACACAAACAAACATGCACACACACACATGCGCGCACACACACACACACACACACAGACACGTGCGCGCACGCACCCGCACACACACACATGTGGCAGCGCGCTCACACGCACGCACATGCTCACACACAAACTCGCCCACATGCACGTTCATTCGCACGCACTCAAAAACACACACACACATGCGCGCGGACACACATTTGTCCGCACGCTCACACGCACACGCACACACGCAGACACGCACGTGCGCACGTACGAACGCAAATACACGCACACGCAAACGCACACACACACACGCACACGCACACGTACGTGCACACACACACACACACACACACGTGCACACACACACATATACACAAATACGTGTGCGCGCTTGCACCAATACACACACACACACTCGTGCAAACACACACACACACACACACACACACACACACACACACACGTACGCGTGCGCACGCATACACACGCACACAGACACGCACACGCACACACAAACACACACAAGCACACGTGTGCACACTCTCTCTCACACACACACACACACGTGCACACACACACATACACACATGCACGCACACACGCGCGCACGCATGCGCGTGCTCGCACCCACACACTCGTGCTCACACACACATACACACACACAGACAAAGAAACACACATACAGGCACACACAAACACGCGTGCACACACGCACACATACACATACACGCACACGCGCGGGCGCAGACACGCACACGCGTACACACATACACACGCGCGTGCACACACGCACACGCACACGCGTACACACATACACACGCGCGTGCACACACACACACACACACACACTCTCTTTATCACACACACACACATGCACACACGCACACACACTCTCTCTCTCACACACACACACATAAGCGCGCACTCGTTCGCACAAATACACACACACGCGCGTGCACATACACCCACACACTCACACACGCACGCATACACATATACCCGTGCGCATACACACTCTCTCTCTCTCACACACACACACACACGTGCGCGCACATACGCATACAAACACACGTGCGCGCGCACACATACACACACACACATACACAAGTGCGTGCACGTGCACACACACAGACACACGCGTGCGCCCTCACACACACATACACACACCCACACTCGTCCGCACGCAGTCAAGCACTCACGCACACGCACACACACATCCCCCCCACCCACACACACACGTGCACACAGAGACACACAAACGCACAAACGCACTCACACACACAAGCACACGCGTGCGCGTACGCTAACAGATACACACACACACACACACGCGCGCGCGCGTGCAGACAAACACACTCACAGCCACCCATACACACACACACTCTCTCTCTCTCACACACACACAGACACTCACGCACATGCACACGCACGCATGCATGCACAAGCACACACGCACGCCCACACACACAGACACACAAGCATGTGCGCGTGCAGGCACACACGCATACACACGCGTACATCACACACACACACACACATACACACGTGTACATACACACACACACACGCACGCGCGCACACACATGCGTGTGTGCACTCTCTCTCTCTCACACACACAAACACGTGTGTGCACGCACACACACACAGACAACCATGTGCCTCACACACACAAACACACACACACACACACGCAAACACACATACACGTGCGCACACAAACACATACAAACACACCCACACGACCACACACACATACACATACACACACACATGCGCGCATAGACTCACTCGCACACACAAAGACACACGCGCCCGCACGCCCGTACTCACGCAGGCACACATACACGAGCGCGCGCACGCACGCGCTCACATATTAACACACACACACGCACACACACCTCCAAACACACACACACGCGTTTGCACACTCTCTTTCATGCACATACACACACGTACGCGCATACACCTCCCATACACACACACACACAAACACACGCACACACACATACACACACATGCACTAACACACACACATGTACAAACACACACTCACACACGCACGCATACACACACACACGCACACAAATCAACACGTGCGCGCACACTCACATACACATGCGTGCGCACACACACACACATACACGTGCTCACGCACACAAACACATACACGCACGCACTCACACACGCACACACGCACACAGACACGCTCACCCACACACACGCGTGCACACGTTCATCTGTACACGCACACACAAACACACGTGCACGCACACACACACACACACGTGTAAACACTCTCTCACACACACACATGTGCCCGCACACATAAACACCCACGTGCACGCGCAAACACGCGCACACACTGACACGCACAGGCGTGCGCATACACACACACACAAACACGTGCGCGCGGGCCCACGCACACACGCACGCACGCTCACACACACACGCACGTACACAAACACACGCACACACGCGTGCGCGCACGCACACACACAGACGCGCACACACACGCGCACATACACACACACACATATGCACAAACACGCACGCGCACACACACTCGCACACACACACACACACGCACACACGTAAACACAAACATGCACGCGCACACAAAACACACGTGCGAACACACACACAAACACGCCCACCCACACACTCACACACGCGTGTGTACACACACGCACACAAATACACACAAAAACACATACGCGCGCGCGTGTGCGCACGCACGCACTCTGTCTCTCTCTCTCTCTCTCTCACATACACATACTCACAGACACACACGCACAGAAACACACATACATAAGCGCGTGCTCGTACGCACAAATACACACACACACACACACGCGCGTGTGCACATACACACAGACACACTTACGCACACATATACACCCGTGCGCACACTCACATTCTCTCTCTCACACACAAAACGTGCGCACGCACACGCCCACAGACATGTGCACGCACACACACTCACAAATACAAGCGTGCGCACGTGCACACACACACACACACATACACACGCGTGCGACCACACACACATACACACACCCAAGCACGCCCGCACGCACGCAAGCGCTCAGTCTCTCTCTCTCTCTCACACATACACACTCACACATACACACACACGCGCACAGACGCAAGCTCTCAGGCTCTCTCTCACAGACACACACACACACACACACACACACACACACACACACACACACACACACACACACTCTCACACACACATACACACGCGCGCGCACGCACACGCACGCACGCTAACACACACACACACCCGCACATGCCCACGCACGCACCAAAATGCATACACGCACGCACACATGCACGCGCGTGCAGATACACACACACACACATACACACACACGTGCGTGCACTCTCTCACTCTCTCACACACACAAACACAAACACGTGCGCACACACACCCACACACACCCAAATACACACACGCGCGCGAACACACACGCATGTGCGCACACAAACACACATACACACCCGCCCCCCCACCGTACACACACACACACACACACAAACACACGTGCGCGCACACACCCATGTTTGTACGCACGCACGTACACAGACACACACACACACAGACACACACACACACACACACAAACGCGAGTGCACACATACGCGTGCGTACACACACATTCTCTCTCTCACACACACACATACATACACACGCGCGCACACACAAACGCACAAACACACAGACGCGCGTGCGCATACACACACACACACGCACACACACACACACACGCACACACATACACCCGTGCGCACACTCTCCCTCTCACACACACACACGCGCGCGCGCGCACACACACACACTCTCACACACATACAGACACGCGCAGCCGCGTACACGCGAACAGACACACGCGTAGGCACATGCATACACACAAACATACACAAATACACATGTGTGTGCGTGCGCACGCACACACACATATACGCACGCACGCACACACACGCACACACACGCGCGCGTTCGCGCCCCCACAATCACACACAAACACCTACGTGTGTTCCCGCGCACACACACATGCAGGCAGACACGCACACACGCACCGACGCAAGCACGCACACACGCACACAGACACACACACGCACACACACACAAACGCGCACGCACACATACACACACACAAACACAAACACACATGTGTGCGCGCCTGCACACACAGACACACATGCGTGCCCATCCACACACACACACACACACGTGCGCACGCACGCACGCACACACACAGACACGCACACACAAACGCGTGTACACACACACACATGTGCACACACACATGCACATACTTTCTCTCACACACACACACGCACGTGCGTACACACACACAAATGCACAAACACACG
>CAWUDS030001340.1:135000-137500 GCA_963859935.3 Lathyrus sativus | reverse complement strand
GCACGCACGCGCTCACATATTAACACACACACACGCACACACACCTCCAAACACACACACACGCGTTTGCACACTCTCTTTCATGCACATACACACACGTGCGCGCATACACCTCCCACACACACACACACACAAACACACGCACACACACATACACACACATGCACTAACACACACACATGTACAAAGACACACACACACAAACACATGCGTACACGTGCGCGCACACCTACGCACACAATTACACACAAGTTCACACACACACACACACACACATACACACACGTTCACACACACACACACATACACACACACACACACACACACACACACACACACGTGCACACACACCTACGCACGCGCCTGCGCACAAACTCATGCGCCCCGCGCGCTCACAAACACGGACGCGCGTGGTTACAAGCACACGCACACATATCCACATACACGCGCGTGAACGTGCGTTCACACACATAAACACACACTCACACACGCACGCATACACACACACACGCACACACATCAACACGTGCGCGCACACTCACATACACATGCGTGCGCACACACACACACATACACGTGCTCACGCACACAAACACATACACGCACGCACTCACACACGCACACACGCACACAGACACACTCACCCACACACACGCGTGCACACGTTCATCTGTACACGCACACACAAACACACGTGCACGCACACACACACATGTGCCCGCACACATAAACACCCACGTGCACGCGCAAACACGCGCACACACTGACACGCACACGCGTGCGCATACACACACACACAAACATGTGCGCGCGGGCCCACGCACGCACGCTCACACACACACGCACGTACACAAACACACGCACACACGCGTGCGCGCACGCACACACACAGACGCGCACACACACGCGCACATACACACACACATATGCACAAACACGCACGCGCACACACACTCGCACACACACACACACACACACACACGCACACACGTACACACAAACATGCACGCGCACACAAAACACACGTGCGAACACACACACAAACACGCCCACTCACACACTCACACACGCGTGTGTACACACACGAACACAAATACACACAAAAACACATACGCGCGCGCGTGTGCGCACGCACGCACTCTGTCTCTCTCTCTCTCTCTCTCACATACACATACTCACAGACACACACGCACAGACACACACATACATAAGCGCGTGCTCGTACGCACAAATACACACACACACACACACGCGCGTGTGCACATACATACAGACACACTTACGCACACATATACACCCGTGCGCACACTCACATTCTCTCTCTCACACACAAAACGTGCGCACGCACACGCCCACAGACACGTGCACGCACACACACTCACAAATATAAGCGCGCGCACGTGCACACACACACACACACACATACACACGCGTGCGACCACACACACATACACACACCCAAGCACGCCCGCACGCACGCAAGCGCTCAGTCTCTCTCTCTCTCTCTCACACATACACACTCACACATACACACACACGCGCACGGACGCAAGCTCTCAGGCTCTCTCTCACAGACACACACACACACACACACACACACACACACACACACACACACACACACACACACACACATACACACGCGCGCGCGCACGTACACGCACGCACGCTAACACACACACACACACCCGCACATGCCCACGCACGCACACAAATGCATACACGCACGCACACATGCACGCGCGTGCAAGTACACACACACACACACATATACACACACACACACGTGCGTGCACTCTCTCACTCTCACACACACACAAACACAAACACGCGCGCGCACACACCCACACACACCCAAATACACACACGCGCGCGAACACACACGCATGTGCGCACACAAACACACATACACACCCGCCCCCCCACCGTACACACACAAACACGTGTGCGCACACACACAAACACACGTGCGCGCACACACCCATGTTTGTACGCACGCACGTACACAGACACACACACACACAGACACACACACACACACACACACACAAACGCGAGTGCACACATACGCGTGCGTACACACACATTCTCTCTCTCACACACACACATACATACACACGCGCGCACACACAAACGCACAAACACACAGACGCGCGTGCGCATACACACACACACACGCACACACACACACGCACGCACACACATACACCCGTGCGCACACTCTCCCTCACACACACACACACACACACGCGCGCACACACACACACACACTCTCACACACATACAGACACGCGCAGCCGCGTACACGCGAACAGACACACGCGTACGCGCATGCATACACACAAACATACACAAATACACATGTGTGTGCGTGCGCACGCACACACACGCACACACACGCGCGCGTTCGCGCCCCCACAATCACACACAAACACCTACGTGTGTTCCCGCGCACACACACATGCAGGCAGACACGCACACACGCACCGACGCAAGCACA
>CAWUDS030001340.1:120000-122500 GCA_963859935.3 Lathyrus sativus | reverse complement strand
CGCACGCACGCACACACACACACACACAAACGCATGCATACACATAAAGACATGCACATGCGTACACACACACACGCGGACGTGCACATACTCTCTCTCTCTCTCTCTCACACACACACACATACAAACACACACGCGCGCATGTGCGGACACACAAACACACGTGCGTGCATACACAGCCGTGTGCGCACACACACAAACATCTGCGCACACACACACACAAACGTGTGCGCACACACACAAACACCACATACTTACACCCGTGCGCACACACATTTTTTTCTCTCTCTCTCTCTCACACACACACACACACGTGCGCACGCATAAACACAGACACGTGCGTGTACGCGCACGCACCCACACACACACACGTGCTCACACAGAAACATGCCCGCACGCATCTTCGTTCGCTCGCACACACTCACACACTCACACACACACGCGAGCGCGTGCGCGCGCCCATGCATACAGACACACGCACGTGTGCGTACACATACACACAAACACACACACACACGTACACGCACGTGCACACACATACACACATACACACGTGCGCGCACACACACATACAAAAACGCGCGCGCGCGTCCTTCACCCACATAGACACGTGCGCGTGCGCACACACATAGACACACATACGCACACGTATACACAAACACACACACACACACACACACGCGTGCGCACACACACACACACACACACACACTTTCTCTATCACACACACACACACAGACACGTGCGCATGCATAGACACAGGCACGTGCGCATGCGCGCGTGCACTCACACACACACACACACGTGCTCACACTCACGCGCGTGCACACACACATATGCGCACACAAATATACAAACACACGCGCGTGCACATGCACGCACACACACACACTCTCTCTCTCTCACATACACACACACACACAGACACACGCGTGCACATAAGCACACACACGCGCGTGCACATACGCACACACACACGAACATACACACAGACGCACGCACACAAATACACCCACGCGCGCACACACACACACACACTCTCTCTCTCTCTCTCTCTCACACACACACACACACACACACGTGCGCACTTACACACACACACATACAAAGACACACGTGCACGGACACATACATACATACACAAGCGCGTGCACGTGCGCATACACACACACATACACACGCGTGCAAGCTTACACACACACATGCACGTAAGCCCACACGCATGCAAGCACTTACGCACCCACGATACACACACACACATGTACACACAAACACACAGACACATGCAAGCATGTACGCACGCACGCACACACTCACGCATAGACACACAGGCGCGTGCCTGCACACACGCACACACATGCGTGTGCACACATACACGCGTGAGCAAACATACACGCGCGTCCACACAAACACACACACACCCATACACCCACACACACGTGCGTGCGCTCACACTTTCTCTCTCTCTCTCACGCACACACGTGCGTGCACACACGCGCATACACACACACGAACATACGCACGCACACATACACACGCGTACGCGCGCACACTTACAAACGCGCGAGTGCATATACATACACAAACACGCGCAAGGGCACACACGCGCACGCACGCGCGCTCACACGCGCACCTGCACTCTCTCACAAACACACACATACACATACACATACACACACAAACACGCACACACGTGCGCCCACAAACATACATACACACACACACACCCGTGCGCCCACACACACACACACGTGCACGCACATATATGCACACGTGCACACACACGCACACACACACACATGAAAACACACGCACACACGCGCACACACGCACGCGTGCGTACACACACACATACGCGTGCCCACACACACACACGCACGCACGCACCCACGCACATACACCCACACACAAGCACACACACACGCAGGCACACAAGCGCGCGTGCACACACACACACACACGCACAAACACACACACGCACACACACACACACTCTCTTTCTCTCAAACACACACACGCGCGCGTGTGCGCATACAAACACACGTACGCACGCACGCACGCATACATGCACTCACGCGCGCAAGCATACGCACAGGCACACACGTGCGCACACACACACACACACACATGTGCAAACACGCACAAACACATGCGCGTGCGCATACTCTATCTCTATCTCTCTCTCTCTCTCTCACACACACACACACACACACACACACACGTGCGCACACACACAAACGTGCGGGCACACACACACAAACGCACACGCACACAAACGCACAAACACACGCGCGTGCACACACAAACATGCGCAAACACACACAAACATTCACACACACACACACACACAAACGTGCGCACACAAACACACACACAAACGCACACACAAAGAAACATGCGCGCACACACACACACACACACAAACGCACATACACATCACACACACGCACATACTTACACCCGTGCCCGCACACACATTCTCTCTCTCTCTCTCTTAAAA
>CAWUDS030001340.1:102500-105000 GCA_963859935.3 Lathyrus sativus | reverse complement strand
CTCTCTCTCTCACACACATACACACACATGCGCGCACACACACACACAGACACGTGCGCGCACAAACCTGCACACACACACACACACATGTGTCAGCGCGCTCACACGCCCGCATGCACGTTCATTCGCACGCACTCAAAAACACACACACATGCGCGCGGACACACATTTGTCCGCGCGCTCACACACACGCAGACACGCACGTGCGCACGTGCGCACGTACGCACGTGCGCACGTACGCACGCAAATACCCGCACACGCAAACACACACACACACACACGCACGTACGTGCACACACATACACACACACGTGCACACACACACACACACATATACACAAATACGTGTGCGCGCTTGCACCAATACACACACACACACACACACACACACACACACACACACACACACGTACGCGTGCGCACGCATACACACGCACACAGATACGCACACGCACACACAAACACACACAAGCACACGTGTGCACACTCTCTCTCTCTCACACACACACACACACGTGCGCACACACACATACACACATGAACGCACACACGCGCGCACGCATGCGCGTGCTCTCACGCACACACTCGTGCTCACACACACATACACACACACACAGACAAAGAAACACACACACAGGCACACACAAACACGCGTGCACACACGCACACATACACATACACAAAAACACGCGCGAGCAGACACGCGCACGCGTACACATATACACACGCGCGTGCACACACACACACACACACACACACACTCTCTTTATCACACACATACACACACAAACATGTGCGCACACACACACATGTGCGTGCGCACACACGCACACACTCTCTCTCTCTCTCTCACACACACACACACACATAAGCGCGCGCTCGTTCGCACAAATACACACACACGCACGTGCATATACACCCACACACTCACACACGCACACATACACATATATCCGTGCGCATACACACACTCTCTCTCTCTCTCTCTCACACACACACACACACACACGTGCGCGCACATACGCACACAAACACACGTGCGCGCACACACACGCACATACACAAGCGCGTGCACGTGCACACACACAGACACACGCGTGCGCCCTCACATACAAATACACACACCCACGCTCTCCCGCACGCAGTCAAGCACTCGCGCACACGCGCACACACATCCCCCCCCCCCCCACACACACGTGCACACAGACACACACAAACGCACAAACGCACTCACAGACACATGCACACACGTGCGCGTACACTAACAGATACACACACACAAACACACACACGTGCAGACAAACGCACTCACAGCCACCCATACACACACTCTCTCTCTCTCTCTCTCTCACACACACACACACACACAGACACTCACGCACGTGAACACGCACGCATGCACACACAAGCACACACGCATGCCCACACACAGACACTCAACCATGTGCGCGTGCACGCACACACGCATACACACGCGTACATCACACATACACACACACATACACACGTGTACATACACACACACACACACACGCACGCGCACACACATGCGTGCGTGCACTCTCTCTCTCTCTCTCACACACAAACACGTGTGTGCGCGCACACACACACAGACAACCATGTGCCTCACACACACACACACGCAAACACACATACACGTGCGCACACAAACACATACAAACACACCCACGCGACCACACACACATACACACACACACGTGCGCGCATAGACTCACACGCACACACAAAGACACACGCGCCCGCACGCCCGCACTCACGCAGGCACACATACACGAGCGTGCGCACGCGCTCACATATTAACACACACACGCACACACGCACACACACCTCCAAACACACACACGCACGTTTGCACACTATCTTTCATGCACATACACACACGTGCGCGCATACACCCCCTTTACACACACACACACACACATACACACACACACACACACATGCACAAACACACACACACACATGCACAAACACACACACACACACACAAACACATGCGTACACGTGCGTGCACACCTACGCACACAATTACACACACACGTTGACACACACACATACACACACACACACACACACA
Source organism: Lathyrus sativus (assembly GCA_963859935.3). NCBI lineage: Eukaryota > Viridiplantae > Streptophyta > Magnoliopsida > Fabales > Fabaceae > Lathyrus > Lathyrus sativus. Next base: position 102,902 of record CAWUDS030001340.1, on the reverse strand, counting down.
CACACACGTGCACAAACACCTACGCACGCGCCAGCGCACAAACTCATGCGCCCGCGCGCTCACATTCACGAACGCGCATGGTCACAAGCACACGCACACATATCCACATACACGCGCGTGAACGTGCGTTCACACACATAAACACACACTCACACACGCACACATACACACACACACATCAACACGTGCACGCACACTCACATACACATGCGTACGCACACACACGTATGCGCACACACACACACTTACACGTGCTCACGCACACAAACACATACACGCACGCACGCACACGCACACACACACGCGTGCACACGTTCACCTGTACGCGCATACACAAACACACGTGCGCGCACACACACACACGTGTAAACACTCTCTCACGCACACACACACACACATGTG
>CAWUDS030001340.1:95000-97500 GCA_963859935.3 Lathyrus sativus | reverse complement strand
CACATACACACACATACACGCACAAACACACATGCGCACACACACACACACATACACACACACGCACACACACACACACACACGCACACATACACACACACGTGTACACACACACACACACGCGTGCAGACGCACACACCCGTGCACACACGTACAATCAAACACATGAACACACACGTGCGCGCACACACATATACACACGCACGCGCACACACCCCCCGCGTGCGCACAAATACACATGTGCGCGTGCGCATACACACACACACGTACGCACGCACGCACTCACGTATGCACGCACGCGTACACACACGCGTATACACGCCTGCATGCACTTACACACAGACACACAAGCACATACACACACGCGCGAGCGAGCGCGTGCGCGCGCCCCCTCTCCTACAAACACATGCACGTGTGGGCACACACATACACACGCGCGGGCACGCACGTACGCACGCAAATACAGGCACACACAAACAAACACACGCACGCAGGCACACACGCGTGCACGCGGACACACACACATGCGTGCACCCATATACACACATACACGTGTGCGCCCACACATATACACAAACAGGCGCGCGCGCACATACACACACTTGTGCACACACACACACACACACACACATACACACGCACGCAGACACACACACACGCACACGCACACACAAACACACACATACGGGTGCGCACACACTCTCTCTCTCTCTCTCTCGCTCACACACACACAAACACATACACACATGCACACACACACACACACTCGTGCGCACACGCACATACACACACACACATGCACGTACACACAAACACGCGCGCACACACGCACACACGCACACACAAACACATGTGCATACACGCACACATACATACACACACGCGCACACACACACACACATACGCACGCGCGCACACACGTGCACACGCGTGCACACGCACACACTCTCTCTCTCTCTCACACACACAAACACGTGTGCACATACACACATGTGCGCACACACGCACACGCACAAACGCGGACAGACAAACACGCACACACACACACGCGCGTGCACATACACACACACACACACACGAACACAGGCGGTCGTACACGCGCCCGTGCACCCCCACAAACTCACACTCGCGTGCGCACACATAGACACCCACATACACAAACTTGCGTACACACACACACGTGTGCTCACACACACTCTCTTTCTCTCTCACACACACACTCACAAACAAGCGCACGCTCGTGCATGCACACACGTACACCCATACACGTGTGTGCACACACATACACATGCACACACACATGCGCGTGCACATACACACACACATACATGCACACACGCACACATACACATACACCCGTGTGCACACACATACTCTCGTGCACATACACACATACGTACGCATGTATACTCACACACACACACACACACGTGCGCACACACTCATGCACATACACTCACACTCGTGCACACACACACATACACACACACACACACGCACACACGTAGACACACACAAGCGCACACACACACGCACACACAAGCGCACCCACGCACACACACACACGCACTCTCTCTCTCTCTCTCTCACACACACACAAACACGTGCGCACAGACACACACAAGCGTGCGCGCACACGCTCACACACAATCGCCGAAAGACACACACGCACACACGCGCGTGCACACGCGCACATATATGCACGCACACACACACACAAACAAACACGCGCGCACGTACATCCGCACACACACACACACACACATACATACACGCGCACACACACACACACACACACATACACACACACACACACACGTACACAAACACACGTGCGCAAACATACACACACACACACATACTTACGCCTGTGCACACTGTCTCTCTCTCACACACACACACACACACGCACACGCACAGACGCCCGCACACATGTGCACCCACACGCGCACACGCACACACGCATGCGCACACACACCCACACACACAAACATGCGTGTACACACGCACTTACACATACACACACGCACACTCTCTCTCTCTCTCACACACACACACTCTCTCTCTCTCTCACACACACACAAACACGTGCGCACACACACACACACACACAAACACCGACAGACATACACGCACACACACACGCGCGTGCACATGCACACACACACGTACGAACACACGCACACACACGCACACACACACACACAAAAAAAAAAAAACACACGCGCGTACATACACACACATACACATATATACACACACACATACATACACACACGTACACACACACGTGCGCACACACACACAGACACACACGCGCGTGCACGCACATGCATACATCCACGCACACAGACATTAATGTACGCACGCACGCACTCCCGCGCGCACACACACATACACACACACACAAATGCGCGTGCACACACACACATACGCACACACACACACACACACCCACACCCACACACACACACGCGTGCGCACGCACACCCACACACAC
>CAWUDS030001340.1:77500-80000 GCA_963859935.3 Lathyrus sativus | reverse complement strand
GCACGCACGTGCGCACACACACACAAACACCCGTGCGCACACACCCACACATGTACGCACGCTCGCACGCACACTTACATACACACGAACACACACACACACACACCTGCACACACACACACACACACGCAAGCGCGTGAGTATACTGTCTCTCTCTCTCTCACACACACACACACATGCACACACACACATAAACATGCGCGCACACAAACACACAAACGCACACACAAACGCACAAACACACGGGCGTGCACACACAAACGTGCGCACACACACACACACACACACAAATGTGCACACACACACACATACTTACACCCGTGCGCATACACACACACTCACACACACCCACACGCATACACCCACACGCATGCGTACACACTATCTCTCTCTCACACACACACACGTGGGCGTGTACACACACACACACACGCAGACACGCACCCACGCACGCACGCACATATTCACACACACACACACACGCACACACACGCACACACATGCACGTGCGCACACACTCTCTCACATGCACACACACACCCATGCGTGCACATACACACATATACACGCGCAAACACACACACACACACACACCCGCGCACATACACACGCACGTGTACACAGATACACGCGCGTGCAGACGCACACACCCGTGCACACACGTACAATCAAACACACGCACACACACGCACGCGCACACACATACACGCACGCATACACACACACACACACACACACACGTGCGCACGCACACACATGCGCGAGCGCGCGCCCCACGCCTACAAACACATGCACGTGTGTGCACACACATACACACGCAGGCACGCAAGTATGCATGCAAATACAGGCACACGCAAACACACACATGCACGCACGCACACAAGCGTGCATCCGGGCACGCATGCACGCTTGCACCCACATACACACATACACGTGCGCGCACACACACATACACAAACAAGCGCACGCGCACACACACACATACTCGTGCACACACACACACACATACACATGCACACGCACACACAAACGCACACATACACAAACAAGCGCGTGCACAGACACACATACTCGTGCACACACACACACACATACACATGCACACGCACACATACGCGTGCGCACTCTCTCTCTCTCTCTCTCTCTCACACACACACACACACACACACACAAACGTGCGCACACACAAATACACACACGCACACACACGCACACGCATACACACACACACACGTGCGCACACACACATACACACACACGTACGTACATACGCACACACACAAACACACACGCACACATACATACACACACGCACACACACAAACACACGCACGCGCGCACACACATACACACACGCATGCATACACACACATTCTCTCTCTCTTTAACACACACACAAACACGTGCACACATACACACGTGTGCGCACAAACGCACACACACAAACGCGGACAGACACACACGCACAGACACACGTGCGTGCACATACGCACACACACGAACACTCACACACACATGAACGCACACAAACACACGCGCGCGTAGACGTGCTCGTGCACCCCCACAAACTCACACTCGCGTGCGCACACACAGACACCCACATAAACAAACGTGCGTGCACACACACACATACACGCACATACACACACTCTCTTTCTCTCTCTCACGCACACTCACAAACAAGCGCACGCTCGTGCACGCACACACGTACACCCATACACATGCGCGCACACATACACAAATACACATGCACACACACACGCGCATGCACATACACACACACACATGCACGCACACACACACACACACACGCACGCATACACATACACCCGTCTGCACACACATACTCTCTCTCTCTCTCTCACACACACACACACACACACACACACACGTGCGCACTTACACACACACACACACACGCACACACGTGCGCGCATACACACATACACAAGCGCGTGCACGTGTGCGCACACACACACACTCTCTATCACACACACACACACAAACGTTCGTGCACACATGCACACGCATGCATGTACGCACACACGCACACACACACACACATGCATGTACGCACACGCACGCATGCACATATACACGCGTGTTCACTTACACACACACGCGGATGCACGCGCACACACACGCGTGCACGCGCTCTCTCTCACACACACACACACACGTGCGCACAGACACATACGCGGACGCACGCTCACACACACACGCGTGCACGCACTCTCACACACACACACACATACACACGTGCGCACAGACACACACGTGCAAACACGCGCACGCGCACACATTCACACACGTGCGCACACAAACATACATATACACACACACCAGCGCGCCCACACACACACATGCGCACACTCACACACACGAAAACACACGCATACACACACAAATATGCGCGCGCGCGTTCTCCCACGCAAACACAAACACGCGCGCGCGCACGCACGCGCACACACACACACACACACACAAAAACGTGCGTGCA